>CAJNJA010006710.1:236-16696 GCA_905231915.1 Symbiodinium necroappetens
TAAAAGGGTATTGGGTTCTCTGGGTTCGTCCATGTGGAGCTGAGACACGTAGAAGTAGGACATCCTGAAATGCGCTTCAGGACCGACACTACCCATCGGCCCCTAAGTAGTTCCTTTTTATTGTTTATATTTAGAATCCCAGAAACTTATCCCAAAAAGGAACTACTCAGGGGCCTATGGGCAAACTTAACCATAATTATCATAAATACACGCGCAACCCTAAACTCCAGAATCCTGCACCCTAAACCATGAAACCCCGACAACTCTAGGCCCACAAAACCTAAACTCTGCAACCCCAGAAATACATCGAAATTCTTCAGCAACGCCTGCACTACGATTCTCAGCTTTGCTCGAAGCCGGAGTGTCGGAATTAATGAGCACAGCCATGAGCCATAGTATAGGGGTTGCCCATGGTTTTTCTGGGTTTCTACGAGATTTCTACAAGGACTCTACAAGTTCGCTGTCCTTTCGGCTTCGTCCTATCCGTCGGTGCCTCCTGAGCTGGAAATAATCTCAAAGGTATGTGCCTTAACCCTAAGGGTCCACGTGCTCAAACAGTATATACTTTGGCCTTCATGTAGTCTCTATGTAGGTACTTTGGGCCGAAGTATATACTACTGTTGATGGTATAAATCCTGCATTACCCATAACAAGGAATATACCATAATTTCCATAGTTTACGGTCCTTAAGGTAATGCAGGACCTTTACCATCAACAGTATTTGTGTACATGGACCCTTTGGGGTAACAATCAGAATATGGCTGCGGGGTACTATTGCACAGCTATCACAAGGAACCCAAACGAATGACCCTAAACCCTAAACCACATTCCCAGACCTTCGGGAGGATCTAGAAAGTGAATCCCAGAATTTGGGACCCTAACTACTACAGGGTACTTTATAGGAACCCCTTAAGGGATCTACTTTGTCGATCCTTCCGGTGGTCTGGCTAGTCGAGGTTAAGGTCTTACGGTGTGCCTTTGCTGCCAGTCATGGTCCAATGGTGTATTGAAAAGGAGCAGTAAACATAAACATCATGTCTTTTCGGGGCTCCGGTCTTAAGGTCCTGGCACTCTGTGCCCTGTACACTCATACCACCAGATCATGGCTTAATACCCGCTTGGGTCCATGCTATACGAAGGCAAGAATGCAACATGCCTGTTTCCTGATCTCGACAGCTGGTAGATTAGCCCAGTCCATGGAAAAGGATTATCAGCGTCATCGTGATCTGTTTGTGAGAGCCCTTTAAAAAGGTCGTCAACGACCGATGCCCTAAATCCTAACCCTAAACCCTAAACCCACCCATGGACATTGGGTTGTATCCGTCCTCATCTCGGCCGTCTCGAAGAAGGCCATGAATGGCATCGAGATGGCCAGCAGCCCGAACACAATCACGGCAATGATCCTTGGAGTTTCTGAAGCCCTAAACCCTAGAGCCCTAAACCCGAAACCCTAAAGCCCGAAACCCTAGACCCTGAACCCTAAACCCTACACCCGAAACCCTGAACCCTGAACCCGAAGACAGTGATCCTTGGGGTTCTGAACCCTAAATCCGTTGCAGTGAGAGGGTTCAAGTCCCCTACCGCCCTGCCTTGACACCTCCGAAATACGGTTGATGGTACACCCGGTTCAGGATTTAGGGTTTAGGGGTTTAGGCATAGGGTTTAGGGAATATAGCACAATTCCCATAGTTTGGGGTCCTTAAGGTCATGCAGGATATATGCCATCAACAGTAGTTTTTCAAGGGTTTAGGGTTTATCTAAGGAAATCAGGACGAGGAGTCCGACAAAGTCGGGGGATTTTTTTTCCGGCCTCGGGCAAACTAGACACCACACCCGAAACCTTGGAGGGTGCGGCGCTTTCGGGGCTGTGGGTAAACTAGACCCCACACCCACCCTACTCCCTAAAGCGAGCCAAAGGCTCTGAAATCCCACGACGCGGGCCACCACCAAACCATAAGAAGGCTCACGACCCTCACTCGGTTTAGGGTTTCGGGTTTAGGGTTTAGGGGACCTACATGAATGGAAGTGGAATCTTTCGGAGGCGCACTTCTCAGGGATGTTTTTCTAGAGGTGGATGTTAGTACTGAGTACTTAGTTGCTGAGTTCAGAAGCACAAAAAAGTCTACACTTTCAGTTCCATACGGGATCACAAGATCCCAAAAAGGTTTTAAGTGTAGTAATTCCGCTACTAAGAGTATTAAGGCCCTTGTAGTCAACCCCAGAATCTTCAAGCCCCCAAAACCCGACACTCCTCAAGCCCCAAAGCCCTTAACCGAAACCCCTCGAAGTCATAAGCAGACTTACACAAGTACGCTGTACTAGAAGAGGTCCTAGCTGGGTATGATGCTCACGAAGTCTAGAACACAACTACTCACTAAAGCAGCGCTCTTGCTGGGATAGATCAAAGCTGCCTAACCTACAGTAGGGCCACCTTCATGGGATCTTCGCGCACTGCGGATAAAACCCTTTTGACGCCATGGGTTCCATGTACAAAGTTTCTAAACTGTAGTTTCCCAGACCACGGGAGGATCAAAAAAGTAGATCCCCTTAATGGGGGGTTCCTTTAGGGGCTCCTTCAAGGGATCTACAGGGGTTCAGGTTTTTTAGGGCTTTGAAAGTGGATGCCCTAATGGAGGGCTCCTATAAAGTACCCTTTAGTAGTTAGGGTCCGGGAGCCAGCTTCTAGATCCTCCAGGGTTAAAGGAAACTACAGGTGGGGAGTTTAGGGTCTATAGGGTTTAGGGTTTGAGGGTTTAGGGTGTAGGGTTTTAGGGTTTAGGGTTTAGGAGTTTAGGGTATATAGGGTGGGGAGTTTAGGGTATATAGGGTTTAGGGTTTTAGGGTGTAGGGTTTTAGGGTTTAGGGTTTAGGAGTTTAGGGTATATAGGGCTTCTATAAGGCTTCTCTATAAGGTATATAAGCCTTCTATGAGGCTCCTATAACGGTAACTACCCACCTGAAAATGTCCTAGACCAATGGTCTGGCAGATTGCAGTAGAACCCCAGACTCCCGGGGTTCCAAGGATGGTTTTAGTATAAGTTTAGGGTTTTAGGGTTTAGGGCTTAGGGCTTAGGGCTTAGGGCTTAGGGTTTAGGGTTATATACATACTATACCCTGAAACCTTGCTCAAAAATTGGGCCCCAAAAAACCCTAAACCCCTAAATCCCTTAACCCCCCCTTACCAGCTTATGGATCCCTTTTTTGGTACCATATATTACCCCGTGCTTAGCCCGGCCGAGGCACAGCCGCCGCGAGCGCACGAAGATGTCTGGATCGTCCTGCTCCCAAGGCCGTGTGGCACATTTACGAGTTGAGGGGCTTTATAGGGTTTAGGGCTTACGGCCGCCGTTTAGGGTTAAGGGTTGTTGTTTTGCCTTTATTTTTGTGGGCTTCTTTCCTCCTGCTTAGTCGGAATAGCACTACAGTGGAGCCAGCTTGAAGACTGAACCCCGGTTCACACAAACATAGCACATCTATACAGCTAAGCTAGTACCTTCCGGTTCGGTCTAGGACATTTTCAGGCGGGTAGTTACCGTTATAGGAGCCTTATAGAAGGTCCATATACCTTATAGAAGCCATATACAAGCCATATATACCCTAAACTCCCCACCTGTAGTTTTCTACAGTTCGGCTTTAGGGGTATATTGCATAAGGCCTGCAGGCTGCACCCCCAAAACTCTCCGACGACACGCGCGCACAATCCAAGTCGAAAACAGCCTGACACACCTTGCCCTGAGCTCTGAAGTCTTTGAACAACAACAACAACAACCCAGACCCCTGGGAGGATCCCTGAACCCGAAACCCTAAACCCTAAACCCTTACTAACCCCTAAACCCTAAACCCGAAACCCTAAACCCTTACGAAACCCTAAACCCTTACTAAACCCGAAACCCTAAACCCGAAACCCTTACTAAACCCTAAACCCTTACTAAACCCTAAACCCTAAACCCTAAACCCTTACTAAACCCCTAAACCCTAAAGTCCTAAAGCCTGGGAGGATCTAGCAAGGTAGAACCCTGACTTGAGATTTTAAGTCAACCACGAAAAGGGTACTTTCTCGGAACCTCCTGAAGGGATCTACTTTCCAGAAGGGATCTTTGTTGGGCTTAGGGTTTAGGGTTTTTGGGTTTTGGGTTTTGGGTTAACTACTAAAGGGTACTTTCTCGGAACCTCCTGAAGGGATCTTTGTTTTGGATCGTCCCAGAGGTCTTGGAAATAAGGGCAGACAGTATCGTCCTGGACCTTTAAACTTCGTCACCCACATCGACGTACCCTAAACCCTAAACCCCTAAATCCTCCCTAAACCCGAAACCCCTAAACCCTCCCTAAACCCTAAACACCCTAAACCCTAATTAGTTCTCAAACTGGCGGTTCTCCCTTTCCTACAAAACCTCGGCTCTGAATACATCCTGGGCCTCTGCGGTTTTTATAAACCCGCAGACTTCACTATCCCTTCGTTAAGGAATATGCATACCATCAATTATACTAGGAACCCTAACAAGATTTAAGGTATGTTCCTTAATTTAAGGGATATTGGAGTCTCTGGGAACCCTAGACCCTAAAACCCTGAACCCTAGACTTCTAAACGCCTCAGCCCTAATCCCTCCTCTGCAGTGCGCAATGCCTGCAGGTCTCTGGGCTTCTCCCAACTTTACCGAAGGCGCCATGACTGTTGGAACAGGGCTTTGGGCACACCAGAGTATAAGAGTCGGGCTAAAGGATACTGGGCTTCAGGGTTTTAGGATGTAGGGTTTATAGGGTCCACTTAAAGGTTCACGGGACTTAGTAACCAGGTCATAAACCAGGCATACTTACAGTGACTTATAACCCTAGTTAAGGCAATTACTGTACTTGATAAGTCCCATGAACCTCCAAGTAAAACAGTATAACCATAGCAATTAACGGTTATACCAACGAACATATGAATCATCATCAACTTCATCATCATCATCATCATCATCAGGAACCCAGAGGTTATAATGTTGATGTAGGCTTCTACATCACAGCCTAAACCCTAAACCTCTAAACCCCCTAAGCCCTAAACCCCTAAACCCTAAACCCCTAAACCCTAAACCCTGCACCCTAAACATAAAATTTCGAGCCATCAGGCCTGAACTCATCAACCCCAGCAGTGCTCGCCTTGTTGTGATGGACCTGTCCATCCCTGCCGGGCGCGGCCGTGCTCCCCCCAGAGAAGACGGCTGCTGCCTTTGGGATCAGTTAAGGTTTAGGGTTTAGGGTTTAGGGAATAGGGTTTAAGGGGTTTCAGGTTTAGGGTTTAGGGAATAGGGGTTTAGGGTTCAGGGTTTAGGGAATAGGGGTTTAGGGGTTTAGGGTTCAGGGTTTAGGGTTTGGGGCTTAGAGGTTAAGGGAACGGGGTTTAGGGTTCAGGGTTTAGGGTCTGTGGTCTTAGGGGTTTAGGGGTGTAGGGTTTAGGGGTCTAGGGCTGGAGGGCCTGAGAATGCAGAGAAGGGTTCATCAGCCAACTTAAGTCACCAAGAGCAAATGGAATGACATGTCGGAGCAATACTAAGCTATACGAACCCATACTTATCCAGAGTTTGATATTGGAGAGCTACAAGAAGAGAAGACGATCGTCGGGTGCTTACAGGACATCGGGAAGCGCAGGGTGCAAGGCTTCGAGATTGGGAGAAATACGGTTACGGCTTCGGGTTTAGGGTTGAGGCTTTGGGGCACGTAATGTGATGATGCCTCTCGCGGCTTAGGGTGCAATGTCAGGCCTCAGTGATTAGAATAAAGCGTTGGGTTTTAGTGTAGGCTCAGGACTCCGGGCCTTCTCTTCTCGATGCGAAAGACGGCTTCAGGGTTTAGGGTTTTAGGGTTTAGGGCTTCAGGTTTAGGGCTTAGGGCTTCGGGTTGGGCATTTAGGGCATGAACAGCTTTCTATTAACCCGGTAAGATGCAAAATGAACGGATACACCTTTCAACAGCAACAACTCAAGCCGCTAGGAGCAAGCCTGCGCTGCAAATTCGTAAGCCTGTACTAAGCCCTTTCTGGGCGCTGGTGCTGTTGCGGTTGCGGGTGCAGGGCTTGAGTTGCGGGCTTTAGGAGTTTAAGTTTGGGATGGGAAGTTAGATTCGGTTTCTCAAACCCTAAACCCTACGCCCCTATAAACCCTGAACCACATCCGCCCCTAAACCCTAAACCCCAACCACACCCCCAGGAGGATCTAGAAAGTAGATCCCTTCAGAAGGGTTCCTCTAGAGAGCCTTTAGTAGTATAGGATCCCAAATGAGGGGTTCTACTTTCTAGATCCTTCCGGGGGTCTGGGAAGGAACCCTCAAAAAGGAAGCCTAAACCCCAAACCCTCAACCCAAACCTTATTAAGCCCTAAACCCTAAACCCCAAACCCCTCTACCCAAACCCTAAACCCCGTGCTGTAACAAAGCAGGAAGCCTTTTGAGCCAAGGCGCGACTGCAAAGAGGAAGAAGATCACGGAGATATAGCCTCACTTGCAGGTCGAAGGTTGGGAACGTCGGATTGAGGGTTTAGGGTTGAGGGTTTAAGGTTTAGGATTTACCCCGAGCCCTAAACCGTAGCTATCTGTCTATCTATCTATCTATCTATCTATATATATATATATATAAGAGGGCCTTAATAATTCGAATGGGGTTTTGAGTGACCCCAATGCTGATTCACGAAGCAAATCCCCTAGATCTCCAAGTAGGGGGGTTGTGAGGTTCAGTTGAGGGCTAGGATGACAAAACTATCAGCCTAAGCCCTGAGCCCTAAACCCTAAACCCGAAACCCTGAACCCTAAAACCTTAGTGAGGAACCCTAAAGGTGGGCTTTCTCAGAAGCAGGACGGGTGTGGCCTCGGTGCTTGGATTATGCTTGAAGCGTATAGGGTAGATGCTCAGGATAGGGTTGTGGTAATGTAGGGGCCTTATGTTTTAGAGTAGGGTTTTGGGTCTATGATACTATAAATACAACAAGCAACCCCCAAAACAGCATAGGTAATTAAAACTTAGTTGGTGAGTTCATAAGCAAAGAAAGTGTACACTTTCAGTTGTACAAGGGACCATATTATCCCAGAAAGCTGAAAGTGTAGTAATTCAGCTACTACGAAAATTAAGGCCTCGATACTAGCTGGACAAGCTCGCTGCCAGTCCGGGGAATCCTTGAACTGATTGTCCCGCGTTCCGTAGAAGACCTTGAAAAAAAAACCTAAACGCCTGGTTCAGTAATACATAACTTAAACTACAAGTAGGAACCCTGATAGGATTTCAAATATATTCCTTCACCATGGGGTTTTGCAGTGCCTAAGCCCTAAACCCTAAACTCTCAACCCTAAACCCTAAACCCTCAACCCTAAACCCTAAACTCTCAATCCTCAACCCCAAACCCTACACCCTAAACTCCCTAGGAACTTCAGAACCGCCCAGGGGCTAAATTGGCGCTGCTGGGTCGCCTGGCAAACTTCAGGCTTTCCGCATTGGAGCCCATGTAAGGTGTAAGGTTTAGGGTTTAGGGCCTCAGGTGTTGAGTTCATAAGCACAAAAAGGTGTACACTTTCAGTTCTATCAGGGATCATCTTATTCTAAAAAGCTTAAAGTGTAGTACTTCAACTGCTAAAGTAAGAAGGTTTAAGGTTTAGGGTTTAGGGCTTTAGGGCCAACATATATACTATATGGGCACGGCCCCGGAACCGGCCCCGGAACCCTTAAAGCACCTTTAACGGAACCCTATACCTAGGCCCCCGAGAGGATCTAGAAAGTACAACCCCGAGTTCGGGAACCTATACTGTACTAATAGACGTACTTTACAGGAACCTCGTTTTAAGGGATCTATTTACATACTTTTTGGGCACATGGACTCTTAGAGTAAGCGGCTTCTTCTTGGAAGCCTTCATAGAACAAAAAGGGTCTCTGCAGAACGGTTTACGGCTTCGGGTTCAGGGCCATGTTAAGTAGAATAGGGCTTTGGGGGTATGTTATTGTAGTACAACTAACTTTCATAGTCACGCTGGTAATGATTCGGCTTCTATATTTCGGGTCTGTAAGTGGCTGACTGCATTCCTGTAATGGGTTTCTTTCAGGGTTAAAGGAACTCTGTTTCTCCCATTTACAAGATTACGGGTATCGGGGACTGCAGGTCATAATGGGCGCACGGTGCACCTGTTGAATGAGACTCCTAGTTGCTGAGTTCATAAGCACGAAAAAGTGTGCGCCTTCAGTTCTATAAGGGGTCATATAATCCCAGAAAGATTAGAGTACTGCTAAGGGCTAGCTATTAGACACTCACACTCGTCTCCAAAGACAGGCCCCACGTTGTCCCCCCGACACTGTGAAGGGATCCTCCGCACTAAGACCCGAACAGCCTCACAGCCCCAATCCCAACGTTTTCAATCTCCAGACCCCGCTTCATGTCTTGAAGAATACTACTGTTGATGGTATAAATGCTGCATGACCTTTAAGGACCCTAAACTATGGGGAACTACAGTACAGTCCTTAGTATGGGTAATGTAGAATTTATATCATCAAACGTTTGCCCTAAACCCTCAACGGCCCAAACCCCGAACCCTCATGATCGGCTCCTGCCTGCTGTCTGATGCCCACGACGTCTCGCACCATGAGCAGCAAAAAGTACATTGGCGCGGTGCCCAATGCAAACACAAAGACCTCAGCTTCTAAACAAGATACGAAAACCCCGTGGTTGTTGAGTTCATAAGCACAAAAGAAAGTACAAACTTTCAGTTCTATCAAAGGTCATATTATCCCAAAAAGTTTAAAGTGTAGTAATTCAGTTCATTCAGTTCCTAATAAGGCTAAAGCCTAGGGCCTAAACCCCAAACCCAAAGCCGTATACGTTTTAGGCTGTAGGGTTCTGAACTCTAATTGGCCCTGAACAACCCTAAAGCTTAAGCCCTATAAACCCTATAAGCCCTAAACCCTGAACCCGACACCCTGAAGCTTCTCAAGCATCCCTAAACCCTATATAAAGCCCTCAACCCCTAAGACCCTACACCCTAAACCCTAAACTCCTAAACCCTAAACCCTAAAGCCCTAAACGGATTCCTAGCAGAGGTTTAGGGTTGGGGGGTTCAGGGCTTAGGGTTCTTCAGGAATACTAGATATTTAGGGTTTAAGGTTATTTAAGGAATACTATACTCAAGGGGTTCTATGATACAGGCGCCGTCATAAGTAGAATAGAGCTTGGGGAATATCATTTTAGAATATAGATGCAACACGGAACCCTATGGAACAGTCTTCGTGACTCTTCAGGCTGTGTACTCAAAGTAGAACCCGCAACTCAAAACCCTATACCTTACCCCTAAGCCCCTAAACCCGCGAACCCTAAACCCTCAACGCCCTACACCATAACCCGGAAAGGTTTCAATCCCCCCCAAAAAAAATGATTCAGATTCATATTGCTGTTATAGCAAGAAAGGAAGGGCACTCTAGTTGTACTTGAACCCGAAGCCCCAGACTTGATACCATACTCCCCCCTAAGGTTTCAGGTCAACCCTCAACCCCAAAAGCCCTATACCATACTCCTGCAAGGCCCTAAACCCTAAACCCTAAAACCCTAAACCCCTAAACCCCTAAAACCCTAAACCCTAAACCCTAAAACCCTAAAGCCCTAAACCCTAAAACCCCAAACCGCTCAAGAAAGCGTCGCTGAGGCAGGCCCATGGGAAGCCACCCGGCAGCCGCGCGGGCGCCAGATACCTCAGGAAGATTGGCCTTTTGAGGGCTTTGGGGGTGTTTGGGGTATTTGGGGTTTAGGGTTTAGGGTGTTGCGGGGTTCAGGGTTAGGGCTTAGGGTTCAGGGTTCTGTTACAGGGATTCATAAGGGGATCTATGCGGGGGCTTAGAACTTAGAAGAATTTGAAGGTTTGGGGCGTTTGGGTCTAGGTCTGGCATTACTGACGGTGTAGGGTTCCTTTACATGGGATCTTTAGGGCTTTCCTTTAAGTGATCGGTAGGGTTCCCTCGAAGATTTGAGGGTTGCGGGGTTCGGGTTTAAGGGGGTAGGGTGTGGGGTTTCGGGGTTTCCGGGTCTCAACACCTGAAACCTGTCAGAACATCCCGACACCCGGCAATCTAGAAAGTAGATCCCCTAATTTGGGACCCTAGACTACTAAAGGGTACTTTATAGGAACCCTCTTAAGGGATCTACTTTTTGGATCCTCCCGGAGGTCAGAACATATTCAAACTCCTGCAACGAAGCGCCGATGGGGCCGGGGCTTCTTTGCTAACCGAGTCCGAAGTACCAGCTGAATAGACAGTAGGGTTTCCACATTCGGAATTACTATTACGGTTTTGTGTAAGTACCCCCCGCACAGACTCATTTGAACTAGCTGGGTTCGGCTTTCAGCCGAAATCCCCATGACTGAACCCGCGCAAGGACTTTGGAATCACAAGCGAGAATGCATTCCGTGTTGAAAACAAGGCCGCCAGCGCAGGTCAAGCAAGAACCACACCGTGTCGGAAAATCATGATAGTTGTAGAGGCTCTCAGTCGTGCCCGGGCTTTAAGGGAATTTAGATATAATATACCAAGTTTCTACAGCATCAGACGTGCTTCTTCTGTTTCAAACCTGAATCCCTGGAAACATGTATGCACCATATCTCTCTCTATATATATGTATATATATATATATATGTGTTTGTGCACACATGTGTATGCATATAGGAACACGCCTACATACATGCATGCATGACATAAAAAGTGCATATGTTCAAAAACCCTTATTCTGTGTAGATATGGCAATGCCTACATATCCTAGAGTGCAAAGCTTGCGAAGACCGCATGATCAGTCCATCCGTCCGTCCATCCGCCCATCGTCCATCCGTCCATCCTGCTCATCCCGTCCATCCGTCCATCTATCCATCTATCCATCCATCCATCCATCCATCCATTCATCCAGCCGTCCATCTACCCACACGTCCACAGACCCACCCATCGATGCACTCGCACATACGCACAGACATGTGTGTATACATATACATACATATATACACACATACACACACATACACATACAACACAACTTCACATATACATACATGCATACATATACGTACATATACATACATATATATACATATGCATACATATACATACCTATACATGCGTAAACATACATAATTATACATATACATAGATACATAGATACATAGATACATACATACACACATACACACCTACATGCATACGCACACTTACATTTACATACATACAGAGAGACAGAAAGACAGACATACGTACATACGTACATGCATACATACATACATACGTACGTACTTACGTACGCACATACATACATGCATACATACATACATACATACATAAATACATACATACATGCATGCATACATACATACATACATACATACATACATACATACATATACATACATATACGCACACAAGCGCTCACACAAACAACACACAGACACAAGAGCAAGCACACACACTCTCACAAACACACACAGAGATACACACACACACACACGCACACACAACACACACACACACATGCTTGCCTTCTGCCGAACGTGTTGGGCAGGAGATTGTGACATGGCACAAACAAAGCGATTCCAAGAAACAAGGCTTTCCTCAAAACCTCCAGCAACTCCAGCACTCAAATTTGGTCGCGCGGCGCGTGCGTGAGGTAGTCAAACGCTTGCTTCGACTGCAGACGCCTCTTTGGAGCAGGTGGCTAAGGTTGCAAAAGTTGAGCTCTCATTTAAGCCGCCTCCAATCCTAAACCCTGATCCCCAAAGTCCTAAACCCTCAATCCTAAACCCTAAGTCTTAAACCCTTCATCCTACATCCTAAACCCTAAACCCTAAGTCCTAAAACCCTCAACCCTACATCCTCCTACATCCTGAATCCTAAACCCTAAGTCCCAAACCCTAAATCCTAAACTATAAGTGCTAAACTCTCAAGCCTACATGCTCCTACATCCTAAGTTTTAAATCTAAAGCCCTAAACGAAATCCTACACCCTAAACCCGAAGTCCTACACCCTAAACCCACCTCTTCAAGCCCAAGATTCATGCGCAACCCTAAAACCTAACCCCGTAACCCAGCATTCCGCTGCTTCCCGAAAGACTGCGAGGGTTCAGGGTTTAGGGTTCAGGGTCTGAGGTTTAGGGTCTAGGGTTGAGGGCTTAGGCTAGCCTGCAGTAGCTATATTTACCCTAACTCAGCCTGCAATTTGGGAACCTCAACAATCAGAAGAAGGTGCTTTCGAGGGCTCTTTGCAAGTGTTCTTGAAAGGGTTACTAGAAGGATTCTATGGCCCTAAACCCTTGACCCTAAATCGGGCCTCCACAATCAGCTTAGTTGCTGAGTTCATAAGCCCCAAAAAGTGCACCCGAACAGTTCTATCACGGGTCATACTATCCCAAAAAGTTTAAAGTGTAGTAATTCAGCTGCTAAGTCAGAATGTAAGGTTTTGGGGGGCCCAGCTGCTGCGGGATACTACTGTTAAAATCCTCTATACCCAGAGGGTCCATACATAATACTACTGTGGAAATAGGTCCCAAAAGACCCAACCCTGTTTATGGCTTTGGAGACACATCTCCATAGTAGCAGTATATATATATATATATGTATATGTATGTATGTATGTATGTATGTATGTATGTATGTATATATATATATGTGTGTGTTTATGTGTAGATAAATAAATAAATATGGACCCTCTTGGATAATCAACGTGGATAATACTTCAGCCTTAGGCCTAGATTAGCCCAAATGCTTGCTTTTGTGCTTCTAGCCTTTAGCTTGAAGGGGGGTCGCCTTAGGGTTTAGAGTTTGGGGGCTAATCTTATACTCTGCCAAGATACAGGCTGACACTACTGCTATCCTACACCCAAGTGCCCTTTTATCAAGTCCGCTGGACACCTGAAATGTCATCTAAAACCACTGGGAACATCAAAACATAAGCCCTAAACCCTAAACTCCCTAAACCCTGAACCCTAAAACCTAAACCCTAAACTCTAAACCCTAATTTAAAGCCCTAACAAGATCCTTCCATTCCCGATGAAACCACCCCAGAAACTGCCAAAGATCCTAGGGATCCTTGAAGGGCTCCTTTCAAGGGACCCCCGGGAGGATCTAGAAAGTAGATCCCCTAATTTGGGACCCTACCTGCTAAAGGGTACTTCATAGGAACCCCCTTAAGGGATCTACTTTTTGGATCCTCCCGGGGGTCTGGGTAAGGGCTCCTTTCAAGGGACCCAAGGGATCCTTTTTAAGGGTTCCTGCAAGGGGTTCCGTGGGATCCTTATAAGGGTTCCTTTCTGGGACCCGTTCAGGGTTTGGGGGTTTAGGGATTAGGGCCTAGAGTTTAGGGGTTTAGGGTTTAGGGGATTTGGGCTTTAGGGCTTAGGGGTTTAGGGCTTTCTTTTTTTCGGAGGGCCTTTTTCCGTCTGCTAGGTACTAGCTCGGGGTTTAGGGTTTAGGGTGTAGGGTTTATTGAAATGAGCATGAATGAGAAATCTTAGGGTGCGCCTCATCTGGCAGCTCTGCCTCACTGCCGACCCGTCTTCTCGCAGCAGAAGCCTCAAGAACCCCTAAACCCTACCTGGGCCCTAAAGAACCTACCCTTTTAGGGTTCCTTATTATGAGTTCCTTATATAAGTCCTTAGAACGGTAGGTTATTTGGGGTTAAGGTAAACCCTAAACCCTGGTTTAGGGTATAGGGGTTTTCAGGGTTTAGGGTTTAATTAGGGTTTAAGGTTTAGGTTCTTCGGCTTCAACAGCTCTCTGGGCTTAGCCTTGAAGGCTTTCAGTGGGTTCGCGTCAAAACGACTTTTTGACTTTAAGCTTACATGATAAAGGCAGCTGTTTAATATCGTTGCTGTGGATCCCTATCATGGTAACATAAGATAAGTATTTTTTTAAACAGGAACCCAGACTACCTGCCTGCAAGCACAGGTTGGGCAGGTAGGGGCTTACAGTGAACCCCAGAAAGTTGCAACACGGATTTAGGATGGCTGGTGCTGGATTCGCTTTGCCCTAAACCCTAAACCCTAAACCCCTAAACCCTAAACCCTAGCATGAGGATTGTCATGTTCCAACTTTCCGTCTACTAACCCTAAGCCTTATACGCTCCTAATCCCCTAAATCCCTAACACCCTGACAACTTGAAGGTGCCGAGGCTGAGGGGAAGGGGCTGATAGACCCTTAAATGTAGGGTTTAGGGTTTAGGGTACCTTTCTTTAGTTGCCTTACTTTCTTGTCATGGGATCCAAAGCTTCAAATAAGTCATCAACAAAGAAGTATTACATTTAAGGGTTTAAAGTACCCTAAGGGTCCATGGGCCCAAAGAGTAGATGCCTTGGCCTTGAAGTACGTGAATCGGGACCACTTGAAGGCCAAAGTATCTACTGTTTGGGTGGTGTAGTTCGGGTTGGATACAGCATTTTAGTGTTTCGTAGGGTTTCCGAAACCTTCAACGTAAACGCTACAACCAAAAGTCTAAGCCTAAACCCCCCAAAACCTAAACTCTAAAGAGTAACATCCAAGCCCGTTCAACTGCTAGGGGTTTAGGGTTTAAAGGGTCTAGGGTTACTACTTCGAACATGCAGTCAGAAAGGACTTTAGCAATACACAGAGAAGCACGTACGCACGCAGTCGCGCGCGCACACACACACACACACGCACGCCTAGAAAACGCTACTTGGAGGTTCTACATAAGTACCTTAAATGGGGCTATAAGCAATTTTCAGTATAGTGACCACATTTATAACCCTAGTTACCACGTCCCATGAACCTTTAAGCAACCGTAAAAAAAAACTATGTGGAACACATGTAGATCCCATACAGGACCCGTTTACAAAGCCTCTTAGGGAACCCTACAACCCTAGTTACTACGTCCCATGAACCTTTCTAAACCCCTCAAACCCTGAACCCCTCAAACCCTAAACCCTTTAAGTGACCGCAAAACCCAGGGAACCCCCAATAACACTAGTTACCAAGTCCCATGAGCCTTTAAGTGGGAAATTCTCTAAATTGGGGTCCCTTTTTAGGTCCCCAATACGGCACCCTTATAAAAAAGGACCCTAAAAGGGAGCCTAATTTAGAGAACTACCCAAGTATCCCTTAGTCCGACTCTCGGCAGGGCGGCAGCGCCGGAAGCGAGCAGATCAGCATGCCGATGAGATAGGCCGAGTAGAGCCAGCTGTAGTGCCTTTCGGCTTTTAGGGCTTGCGGGAGAAGGGTTTGGGGTTTGGGGTTTAGGGGGTTTAGGGCTTGGGGAGTTTACAGTTTAGAGTTTAGGGTCGCGGCCTTAGGGATAGGGTTTAGGGCTGAAAGGTTTAGGGTTTGGGGCTTAGGGAGTTTACGCTTTAGGGTTTAGGGTTGCGGCACAAGGGATAGGGTTCTGAGAGACTTCAATATCCTTTACTTCAGGAAGATACCTTAAATCTGATTAAGGTTCCTATTATAAATTAAGGTATATACCTTATTTAAGGGATAATGGAGTCTCTGGGTTTAGGGCTTAGGGAGTTTAGGGTTTAGGGTTTAGGTTGCGGCACAGGGGATAGGGTTCAGGCTCTGGGGTTCAACAGGGCAGAAGAGGTCGTGTAAAAAAGGTTGTCCACAATTTTTCTATGAGGTGCATGCGGGCTTTAGCGGGATTCTGTAGTAATTGGGGAAACCCTAAAACCTAAACCCTAAACCCTCTGAGCCCTAAACCCTAAACTCTAAACGCTCTGAGCCCTAAACCCGAAACCCTAAACCCGAAAAACCTAAACCCTCAACCCCTAAACCCCTAAACCCCAAACCGTCTGGCCCAGACCTTGAAGCCTCATACCATGAGGCAGCAGACTCAGAGAGCCCAATACCCCTTAATTAAGGAATATACTTTAATTCCTAATATTAAGGCCCCTATAAATTAAGGGCATATTCCTTAATTCCCCTATATGAACCCTGAAAGAGACCCTTATAGATCCCTTTAAGGAACCCTACAAGGGGTATTGGACTCTCTGGGGACGAAAAGTCAGAACCGACACCCTTACACTTCGCAACGTGGAGTAGCCCAGCAGAGTCGATCCACTCCCCAGAAGAAGCTCCATTTCAACAGGGGTTTAGGGTTTTTGTTTTTTAAGTGTAGGGTTTAGGGTTTAGGGGTTTAGGGTTTAGGGTTTTGGGTTTAGGGTTCAGGTGGACTGGGCTACTACCACCTGCAGAATAAACCACTAAATCCATATTATCATCATCGTCGTACCCAGACCCCCCGGGAGGATCTGAAAAGTAGATCCCCTACTTTGGAAGCTTCTACTACGAAAGTGTCCTGTATAGGAAACCCCGTAAGTCCTCCGTGTGGTCTATCTATCTATCTATCTATCTATCTATACATACATACATATATATATACACATATATATATATACACATTACATTATATATTTATATTTCCTTAAAGAGGTAGGTTTTTGGGCCACAGGTGAACACTAAACCCTAGAATTTGCCCTTAA
>CAJNJA010006712.1:0-16695 GCA_905231915.1 Symbiodinium necroappetens
CGCGCCGCTACGGCCGCGCGCCAAGACGCCCGCCGGTCGGCGCGAGGTCGAGCTCGGCCATGAACTTACTCAGGCTCCGACCGAGGACAACTTCCCGCCTCTTTGTCCGGACGGCTTCGGTGGTCAGGAACCCAGTCACCAGTCGGGGAATGCTGCCGTAGGGCAAGCCGATCTTGGACGGCGCCAGCATGGTCATCGTGAAGGCGCCGTTGGTTCTCGTGAATTCGTTTCCCGGTACCCGACGATGCGGCATGCTCGCCTGCACCATGGCCCGCGCCATGAAGCCGAGTGCACCGGCCTCCTTGGCTTCCTCGACCTCGATTTCCATGGCCGAGGTGAAGAGCTTGGAGAGCTGGCGCGGGATGGGGCTGTTGTCGTTCGCCGGCTCCCCCACCGGCAGCGTGGCCGGCGACGTTACACCGTCAATAGGCTCGATATCGAAAAGGTCATCTTTTTCTTGGCGCTTAAAATCCATCAATCGAATATTCTTTGCTTCTTCTTTTCTTATCCTATCACAAATACGCGCCGGTCGCGGTCCGATTTTTTACAACGATCCGATCAGTGTGATGCGCTGGAGCCGCCGGCCGCGAGATGGAAATGCACGAAGCGGTCGAACAGTGGCGTCGCGCGATAGCGATACCCGTCGGCATCGAAGCGGCGCCTATCCGCCGCCGCCGGTTCGAGCAAGCCGAACCAGGTGAGAAAGCGCAGGACGCGCAGGTAGAAGCCGTGGATCGGCGCATCGGGATAGCCGCCGAGCTCGTGGATGGCATCGTCCGGGATCACCGCGGCCCGGAAGATCTCCCGTGCGCTCGCCCAGCCCTCCGTCGCATGACGCACTTGCCAGAGCAGCAGGCCGAAGTAGAGATCGAAATCCCCCATGAAGGGCGCATCCAGGCTCGGCAAATAGCGGCCCTTGAAGGTCTCGGGGAAGAGCTCGGCTTGCAACAGACCGGGCCGATCGAGGGGCTTGCGTCCCGCCGGCGACAGCAGGAGCCGGTCCTTGTGCTTGCGCATGATCTTCCGGCGTTTCATGACCTCGTGCAGGTACCAGCCAGGCAGATAGTCGATCTCGTCGACCACCCTGTTGATGGCATAGACCTCGGCCGGCTCGTAGCCCGGCCAATCGAAGGCCTCGACCGCCCAGGTCAGGAACTTGCGGTTCAGCGCGCCGGATTTGGTGAGACCGATACCGTCATTGTCGCGGGCATACTCCAGCATCATGCGCCCGCGCGTCGCGATGATACTCCCGGACAGCGTCTCGGCATCGAGATGCCGACTCAGACCGATGACGCCGCTGCCGTCGAGCGGGTCGTCGGCCAGGGTCCGCGCCAAGGTCAGATCGTGTGCGGCCGTCAATCGTGATCCCCCAACGGTGGACGATGATAATCCCAGCCTATCGCCCGTTCGCTTCCTGCGACAGGGCCCGAACCGGGAGACGGATCGCGCACGCGCGTAGGAGCCAGCTCGGATGTTGAGGATCGTTGGCACAGCAGGAAAAACGTTGCCACTGGGCATGCCAAATCTGTGCCAAAACGCGAGAAAGCCCCGGCCGTTTGGCGCGGGGCTTTCTCTTTTTCGCTGTGATTTCAGCGTGGTGTTTGGTTGCGGGGGCACGCAACCAACGATATCAGCAAGGCCTTTTCCAAGCAGCGGCGTGATGGGCCAACTTGATCTAAGGCGCCCCATCGGCTGAAGGCTACTTCAACTTAAATCATGCGAAAGATCATTGCCTACTGGCTGAAAACACCTCGGCTGAGTCTGTGAAGCCTCGGCCTCTCGGCGGCCTTGACTGATTTGAGTTCAGTCTGCCGAACTTCCCGGTGGAGACAGGCGCACTATTCCCGCCTACTAGAAAATCCGACAAACCCGAAATTGGCTAAATTGTAATCCACTCAACGAAATCTGATCGCTTGTCACTGACCAGACGCAGTGCATCCGTTATGCGTGACGGTGCGCGGGAAACGTTGATCACCAAAGTGTCCATAGCTCGGGTCAGAGGGATCATGGCCCACTGCGCCGCAAACGCCGTGGCAAGTTCTTCGTTCGACTCGAACAGGTCACCTCGGTCTTGCGGCGCCGCCGTCCATTGCTTGAATTTGTACTCATAGAAGTCGTCAAAGGCGAAATTGATGACGCTCCAGCCTTCGAGTCCCCGGCATGAGTCGTATTGAACGATACGCAACGCATTCCGGTCCGTCGGGTAATATTCCCTGACGTCAGCGGAAGAGGCATCCCAGACAATGCCGCCACGCTCACAAATGGTGCGTCCTGGAACGGAATACGTGCCGTCTTGATCGTGATGAACGAGGGATGGCGGGACGCAGGCAAGGAGGTCAACCGGATAATTGCCAAGGGCCTTAGCGTCGGCACAGACCTGATCGAGGATCTCCATCTGCCCGGCGAGATTGCCCTCCACAATCATTACACGCCCGCCATTGGCATCCGGGTTTGGCTCCAGGTCCCAGTTCTGAAGACCAAGGGCATCTGCACAATCCGCTACGAAATGCGCAAGATTTGCCTTCATGCGCAGGCATCGCCGCAACCTGCGCGGCTGGATCTGCTCCCTTGCGATGCCGGATGACCAGTCCGCAACGGAAGAGCGGACATATTGATCCACGCCGTCCGCAACTACGATACGTTCAGGCCGGTAGACGGTGCGCAGAATCTCAATCTCGTTGGATGGCCAGTCCTGGCCCTCATCGACAAATACCGCATCCCACAGGAAATCATCGGGGTTGGTCTCTATCAGTTCGTCAAGGTCGGCCTGAGAAACGGTACTACTGCGAAGATAGTCCAGTAGCGTTTCCTTGTGTTTCTCGTAGTCAACCAGGAAATTATCGTAGCTCTGAATTATGCCGAGTTCGTGCATCAAGCGGCCGATAAACGCGTGTACCGTATCAATACAGATGCCGCCTCTTTCGATCTCACGCGGCACGCCGAGAAGCGCCATCGTCCGCCGCATGTCGGCGACAAGCGCCTTGTTGTACGTCAACATCAGCGACCGCACTTGGCCTTGATCAAAGGCACGGTAAGCCATCTGCAAAAGGATAACCGTCTTCCCGACCCCGCCCCGGCCACGGATCACAATCTGCTTTTTCGTAAGGTCATCAAGCCAACTATCGGGCAGTGCCGATTTGACAATGCGGTCCATCCGACGACGGTCAAGCGGAGTCGGCTCCAACGTCTGCAGTAAGGGAGATTCCTGCGATAGTATGGCTTCGAAAACGTCGTCCGGCCCGAAGGAAATAGTCACACGGCGGTTGTTGTTTATCGGCCCGGAAATTTGGCCGAGGATGTTAAGAACACGTTCGAAACTGGCATCCACGCCAAAGCAGTTGTGCGGGCGTTTGGGCAGGTCGGCCTCACGTAGACCGGAAAAATAGATCAGGTCCTGAACATACAGCCGTGTGATATCGGCCCGCGCCAGGTAGGTTTTGAGTTCAAACATCTGCTGGCGGTTTTTTTCCGTGACGCACTCCCAAGCCTGGTGACCGCTGCGCCTGTACCTGACCGAGGCCACCTTATCGTCAAAACGGACACCGGTGGCATCATGAGATTTCGTCTCGATAACGAGCGCAAAGTTGCGCACCGAGGCTTGGCGGGGAATGAAGGGATCGCCTTCCCGAGGATAGAATTTGTACTCAATGTCAAACGGCCTTGGCTCGCTGAAATGGCCGATAACGAGAATGTCGATATCCTCAATTGGTTGCCCGTACAGCTTCAGGCCGACAAATATCTTTATGTGAACGTCCCGATGCTGGCTCAGGTCGGGCCACACTGCGAGAATGCGGTCGCGGATGTGAACAGCCGCCTCGTACTCTTTTCCTTCGTTGACGCCAACGATCTCAATCATCGAAACCCGCGTGCGCCGGGACGCGTTTTTCGAGAACGAGGGTGTTCATAAGAAATCTTGGTTTTGAGCAAGTCCATCGGCGTTCACCCGCCCAACTGCTGGTACACATTGCGCGTCGCATTAGGAAGATTGCTACGCACAACGAGTTCATTCTCGACGATCACCGTACACTCACTACCGCTATCGCGAAGTTCACCTATCAAGGAATCGGCCGGATGGCCGCTGGTCAGCGGCCCGGAGAGCGCGATAACAAATTTCTTGCCTTTGTGTTCGGCCAGGATGGGCGCTTTCACGATCTTTCCGCCACCGAATGAAATCTCCGCGCCCGCTTGGAATTTGATATGATCTTCGTTTCGCCGTAGCAGGTCGTTGAAGAGCAGCGCGGAAGAGGCAGTCAGGCGTTGCTTGTTGAAACCGGACTGCTGCCCTGTAAGCAGATACTCAAGCAGTTCGACGCCGACATGCCGGTCAAGAAGGCCGTGTTCGAATTTGTTCTTGAAGCTCCGCAGGCAGCGATAGCAGGAAGCGTCGCATTCTTCCGGGCAGGTACTCATAAGGTGCAGCGCCCTTTGGAAGAGTTCGAGACTGCGGTCGGGAAATTGGCTCGCAAACCCCGCCCCGCCGGGCAGCGTGTCGTAGAGAAAAATTTCGGCCTCGAGTCCGCTCATCCCGGCCGGTGTCAGCGCCGGCCGGTATTCGGCCATCAACTCACCCGGTTCAATTTCCAGCAGCTGGCAGGCTGCCTTGGCAAGAGCTTCACTGACTGTTCTGAGCGCTACAGCCGTCGAGTCGTGGCGGGGATTCAGTTTGAGCGGCGCGGCGACGCGCATGGAAAACAGCGCAATATCGGTGATGAAGTCCGTACCAAGAACCAGATGGCGGGTGGGACCGGTCCCGTCACAGATTCTCCTGTCGTCATCGTCGGGAAACGGCTTGCGGTGGGGAGCCGCAAGCGTAGGGCTAGAAGTGCTGCTGGCTTCAATGCGCCCGCATTTTGTGCAGTAGGTATAGCCTTCCTTCTGTGGCCCTGTATTGGAAACAAGCAAATGCTGCCGGGAGCGCAGGCCGCGTATGCGTTCATTGTTCTGTACCCAGCCAGCGTCTTCGTTGGGTGTTCCCATTGTAAGTTTGGCGCGTGTTGCATAGCTGGTTTCCGGTACGTCATCCGGTGACGTTTCCTCTTCAATGTCGACCGGATGGGCGAAGCCGGGCGGTCGCATCCAATAGCGTGCCGGCCCGAAAGTCTCTTCGCCGCCGCACGCGGCGCAGTCCCTCGTCTCCCCACGGCTTGCTTCGTGAATTTCGAAGGTGCGGGCAAATCCGCACTCGCTGCATTCCATGTAAAGGCGCTTTGACTCCCACGCGTGATACCGGTCGTCACCCATGACGGAATAAATCGCGCCGGATGTGTAGCACTTGCCGGATATCCAGACCTGCTTTCCGGGCGCATATTGCGTCAGTGCGATGGGAAGGCCCTGTGAAGGAGCAAAGCGCATGATATGCCGAAACCTGGAGGAGCGGTCCTGGTCGAAGACATGGAACGTCGCCACGTCTGTCGGGAAGGCGTAGCGCGGAAGTTTGCCGCAGTAGAGAAGCCGGTCGAGCATCTTGTCAGAGTTGGAAGCCTGTTGCGGGCGCTCTTCCCCTTCTTCGGCAGCCACCTCGACTTCGGTGGCCTCGTCATCCTTATCGTCCGCATCGGCTTCGGGTTCTCCTTGGTCTTCATCCGGTCTCGGCGCTATGGCGTCATCCACCGCCTTCAGACAATCAGCAATCATGGTTTCGAGCAGCGCGGAGCGGTCCTCGGGGGACAATTCGGCGGGAATCCATGTCGTAACCCGCTTGATCAGTGTGTCTTCATTTTCGGCGAGCCATGACGCGAAATCGTCGCGGTTGAGCGGCGAGTCAGGCCGGCGAAATGCTGTCACGCTTCCGAGCACCGAAAACAGGTCGTGAGGTTGCGAGGGGTCAATATCGGGAAGCCGGTTCTGGTGATAGTTTTGCAGCAGAAAGGCGCGAATATGCCGGCGCACGATCTCCGGGTTGTCCAGTGTAAGCTTGGGATCGACGACGTCGCCCCTTATCATGTCGTCAGGCTGGGAAAAATAATGTTCATCGTGACTGTCGGCGCTTCCGAAGGCCACGACGGTGGCGACGGCATTGCCGCGGCGGCCGGCGCGGCCGGCGCGCTGCTGATAGTTCGCCCTGCCCGGCGGCATGTTGCGCAAGGCGACGCCGGACAAGGCGCCGAGATCGATGCCGACCTCCATAGTGGTTGTGCTAGACAAAATGTCGATGGCGGTCGAACGGCTGCTGAGGCGGGCGCTGACCAACTCGATATCCTGAAATAGCAGTTCGTTTTCCTCGGCTTTGGAGAAAACATCTTCGTTCTGCGGCGCATTAAGCTGAGCCGTATGCTCGGCGGCGATAAGCGCCATGGGCTGCCGCGGCGGGTCGCCGAGCGCTTCGGTTACAGGCTTGCGGTAAAAGCCTTTCCTCGCGAGATACACCGGATCGTTGTCAGGATCGAGCGGCCTTACCTCGTCGCTTCCGCAATTCAGGCAATAGCTCACGCAGGGAATGGGGCGGTGTACCGATTTGCACCTTGAGCAGTGGACCCAGTCTCCGCCAAACTGAAGCGAAAGCTCGGAGCCGTTCAGGCATCTATGTCCGCTTTCCACCGGCTGTGTGAACCACTTGAGGAGTTCCGGCGACCAGCTATCCCAGAAGAGTTTTCTGTGTGCCTTATCCAGAATGACGGTGTTTATGGCATCGAATTTGGTCTTCGGATTGCGGGGTCGAACGCGAAAGCCTTCGGATTTAGGACGGTTCACCCAGTTTCCCGGCATTTGGGCCAGTCGAAAACCGTTGTTGTTCCAGCAACTCAGCCAAAACCGGGCAAACGCGAGCTTGTCCTGGTCGGATTCCGCTACACCCGGAATCGGCGGAAGGCCAAGGAGCTTGTTGGTGTGGCGGTCGGCCTCCATCAAGGTGGCCAGCGCCAGCGCCTCCATGCCCCAGAACCTGTCCGTCAGGGTGCTCAGCATACTGTTTAGTAGTGACTCGGGCGGATGATGCGCCCGGATTTCAAGCAAGAGACCCATTAGCGTCGCCGGATCGCCAAGATCGGAGTTGGCAAGCGCGTCCGTAACGATTTCCTCGGCTTCGAAATTTTCGTGAGCGCGCATTTCCGGCCGCAGGCGGACATTCAGTCTTTTGGACGCAAGCAAAACGCCAAAATACAAATCGTCCAGGTTCAGGAACTGCCGAACGGCATCCTGCTCCTTGAGCCACTTGAACCCGCTGATGATAAGTGGACGCAGGGAATCTCTTTCGGAATACATTTGCAGGTTCGGGGCAAGACGCGCCGCGACCTGCCGCGAATCGGAGAAAGCCAACACCTTGCGCCCGCGCAAGGGCGCGAAACGGGATGCTTCCTGCGGTCCGGGCGGCTGTATCTGGATTTGCCGCGCTATGAGGGCCTGGAACGGCTGGTCGCCCTTGGTTTGGTGATCCTGCACGTAGGTACGGCCGAACCGGGCGGTCTTGCCGCATACGGCGCAAGGCTTGAATTCCCCGCGCGTCTCAAAGCTTGTGTCGGCCTCGTCTTCGTCATCAGCCGCGTCTTTAAGACGTTCGTGCCGGATGTATACGGTTCTCATGCGTGGCCCGACCTCTATCGGGTCGAGTTGCCCGGTTTCCAGATCGTAGTCAGCAGGCTCCGCGGCGTCTTCGTGAGCGGGTTCTTCAAGCAGAAGATCGAGCGGCAACAGCGGGGTCGTCTCTCCCGTCGCCATCCGCAGCCGCCTTCCGGGCTCCGCCCACAGGGCGTGCGGCGTATCAACATCGTCCGTGTAGGCGCGCGCATAGGCGGTGCCACAGTTGCGGCAGGTGTAAAGCTCAAGCACCCGCGCACCGCAAGCGCACTCATCCATCGGCTGGGAGTACATCTTGCCGCAAATACCGTCGCGCTGATCCTCCGGGATTTCGCTGCAATGCGGGTCCATGCAAACCCAAAGGCCAGGCAGGCCGCGGAAAAAGTTGTGAATGCGGCACGGCAGCAGGCCCGGCATTTTGGGATCGGGACGCGCGACGCTGCCAAGCGCCATCAGGGCCGTGACGGCCGCATCCGCATTCTGTTCGGCCGTATCGGGAAAAAGAAACGAGCCCAGCTCCGCAATAGGCCGCGCTTCTTCCATTGTTGTATTGACGAGCGCGCCCATGGGGTCAAATGGATCGAGCGCCGCATGGAGAGCAACTTCCGGGTTGGTCACACCACCGACTTTCCTGTAGTCCAGGAGCGGCTGAATGGCCGCGAGCCTTTCGGCGGCAGTTTCCGCCTCGTAGAATTGCGGCAGGTCTATATCGGCAAGGACTTTCGCGTCCGCGGCTGAACCGGGCGCAGCGTTGTCCTTAAGGTCGAGCGTGCCCTGAATAGGCACAAAGGTTTCAGCGGGAATGCCTGAGAGCTGAGCGCCGAACGCAGGGGCATACTTATGATCCTTGAAGCTCGCCGTCGCGCAGATGACCCGGAATCGTTCCGGCGGAATATCGAGCCGGTCCCGCAGGCGCCGCAGCAGCAGACCGACTTCAGCGCCCGCAGCGCCGCGGTAAAGGTGAGCTTCGTCGAGCACGACAAGGAAAGTCTCGTCTTCGTTTTGGGCCAGCCACTCTTTCGTTCGGTCGAAGATCGGCCGCTCGATGGGCCGCATTAGCATGTATTCGAGCATGGAATAGTTCGTAACCAGAAGATCGGGCGGCGCTGTCTGGACCTCATGCCGCGTCAGCAGTTCGGAGTCGTCGGGCAGTGTGACGGCCCTTATGAACTCGCCTGTCCTACGATCCTGCCAGCCGCTGCCTTTCACGCCAAACCAGGCTTCCAGATCAGGCTTGGCTGGCCATTTGCCTTTTTCTTTAAGGGCCTCCAGCAATTGCCCGGCTTCCGCTTGTTCGTGAGGGTCATCGCTTCGCGCGCGCCGCAATACGTCGAAGTAGAAACTGTCAAAGGACTGCAGGCGGTTGGAATCCTTCTTGGTTGTGCGAATGCCCGCGTAAGGCGTGCGGCTCGTGTAGCGGGCAAAGCGCGGCGGACGGCCCGACCACTTCATGAACATTTCGACAAGGCGCGGATCGCCCAGCAAGGCTCGCAGCCGTCCCAACTGGTCGTTCACCAGCGCATTCATGGGATACAGAATCAGTGCGCGCATGGCCGGCTGCTCCGCAAAAGCGGCCGGCTTTGTCTGGGCCTCGCAGGCGAACTTGCCGAGAATCGGCAGAAGGAAAGATTCGGTTTTGCCGGAACCGGTCCCGGTCATGATCACTAGGTTCCGGCCGTTTATGAGGTTGTGGCGGATCGACTCGGCCTGATGGCTGTAGGGAGGATCGTATATGAGACGCGGCAGTTTTCCTTCCGGCTTGCTGAGGCGGATAAAGAGATCGAGTGCGGCTTCGGGCAGGCCGTCCATCGTCGCAAAGCTGTCGCCGGCGACATATTTGGGTGTCGATTCCAGGTAGGGAATGCGGAATATCACGCCGTCGCGAGCAAGCAGCGCTTTTCTTTGGGCGATAAGCGACGGGGCGCTTATATGGTAGGTCGCCTCGATATAGTCCTGCAGCGAGCCGTGGAGCCGCTTAATCGTTTCCTGAATTGTCTGCATGAATACTATTCTCCCGGCTGATGCTCGTCCGACTTGACCATCCAAAGGTTGTTTTGCAAAAAGCGCTCTTCGCTATCCGCTTCGCGGCGCGGAATCTCATAAGCCAATAGGCTGTGATCACGCGGACATTGCGTTCCCAGGATCATCAAACGTCTTTGGGACCACTCGGGCAACGGCGAAAAAAAGTCAAAGCGGACCGTCAGTTCGCTGTCGCGCCTTCGGTAACGCTGCGGCTGACCCCGGCAGAAATCAATTGCCATTTGAAGATGCCATGCGGCATCACAGCCCCGCCAGCGGAAGCCAGACCGCGGCAGGTCCATCAGGCGCCGCGCTACGCCGTCTGCGAGTTCGACGAAACACCAGAGCGGCGCCCCGAATTCCTGCGGGCGCCGCGCCACAAATGTACCGGTTTGCCCTGAGGGGACTACCCAGCGCCCGCGATAGTAAGTCACGGGTTTTGAGGAATCGAGGATTTCGAGACCGTTGACCGTTCCGCAGGGAGGCCGTGCGGCGAGTTGTCTTTCAAAGGAAGATAGATGTTCTTCTGCGGTATCGGCCCTCGGTGATTTCAGCCATACGCTTTCGGGTAGATGCTGTAGGCCCTGCGTCAGAAGGATCGCTGCGAGATCTTCGTCGGCTTCGGGTGTAATATACCGCGCGCAGCCATCGTAAGCCACGCGCGCAGACAGGTCAGAGGAAAGAAACGTATCCTGGTCGGGTACGATGCCCGCCAGGAATATCGCTCCGCTTGGCCTCATGACGAAGCTAGGCGGCGCGGCGAAGACCCATGTGCCTTTCACCTTGGCGTCGTCAATCGCCACGTCCGCAAGTTCGAGCAGATCGCCGCCTACAATTAGACTGTCTACGAGATCATCCAGGCGGTCCGCGAGCGCATCAGGATCGTCGTCAAGGTGGCTCAGGCTTTCCAAGAGCGCCGAACGCAGCGCCGTCCGCGAACACGGACAGAGTATGCCGGCGCAGCGTCTGAGAAGGCCGGCAAGCAGAATATCGTCGAGGCTATCGTTCTCGCCCGGAATTCCCAGCGTTGCGCGGCAATTTTCAATCACGTCGGAAGCCTCGATCACGTCAATCATGTCTTCCACTCCGGAAGCAAGGCGTGCGTATTGCCGTCGTGAGTTGCGGATAGCAGGGCCAGGAACCGTGCCCCGCGCAACAAGACAGGACTGCTCTTTAGGCGAACAAGAAGCCCTTCGAGTTCGTCGCCAAACAGGCGCGGCAAACGGTGCGGTTGACTGGCAAGCCGTATCGCGAAAGCGCATAGCCCGGGATCGCGGCAAACGCCGTAGCGCTTGGCAAGGTCTGCGTACCAAGTGGTTATAGAAGCAAATCTGTGGTCAATGCCGGCGGCATCACGGCGCAGGACGGCGGAAAAGCCGCCGTGCTTTCCAATCGCGGCCTGCAGATTGTCCGCTGCGCGCGGCGCGTTCGGGTTGTCGAGAAATCGTCTTTCGGCTCTGATCCATTGCGGCCCGCAAAGAATGCTGTAGATGGCGAGCAGCAGGCCGTCCATAACCTGTTGGCGTCTTGCGCCTGCGACAAAGCCGGCAAGGCGCGCTTTTCGCCAATATCGCAGTATGCGGAGCGCCCTAATGACAGCCGCAGGATCATCGCGCACATCATCATATCGGGGGGTAACGCCGAGGCCCTCCAGCCCGGCGCCAGTCAGCCCTGCGCTGACCAATATTGTGTCGCGATAATCGCCCGATTGCGCTGTAACGAGACCGCCGGGCGGCTCCAATTGTGTCCCGGCCAGAGCGCTGGCGGCATCAAGACGCGCGATCCTGGCTGGCTCTTCCATGCTGAAATAACGGCATTTCAGGCGCCCGTCTTCCTGTCCCGTGTCATCAACAAGACGGACAATCAGTCGTCCGTTCTCGTGGCGGAGCACCCATCTCAGCGGCTGCGCTTCGTGTTCAAACCGGAGCGTAAATTCGCCGAGTTCCTGGCCATTGATTTTGAGAATGCCGGCAGACGCTTCCAGGTAGCGCCATTCACACTGCTCGCGTTTGAGAAAGTCGCCAAAACGCCTGTGCCAGGCATCCGGCGTAATCGGCAATTCCAATGACGCGTTTACCTGACCGCCGAATACCTCCTCACCTTTGGCGTCTTCAAGGATCACGGTGGCCGTGACGCTTCGGTGTTCGGGTCCAACTACTGATAGGTTGAAGCGGTTTTCCCAAAATGTATCGAGCCCTGCATCATGCGGATCGCCAGTTACAATCAGACCCGTATGGGATGCGGTTCCGGGAATCCACGGTTCAGGTTCCCGTACGCGCAGTTCGACAAAGCCCTCGTGCGCGGATGTTTTCGTAATGTCGTCAAGAGCGGCGCTGCGCTGCGCTGTCACAGTCAACAGATGCGTGCCGGCATCGAGTTGCGGCAATCGTATGAATGTCGGTTGCCCTGTCGGTCCGGCGCGGGCAACCGTGCTGGCCTTTCCGTCGAGACTGATCACATATGAGTCAACCGGATGATCCGGCACAATGCCGAGGCAGGGCATCTCGGTCGTCAGCCATTCGCTGCGGCCTTCACCGTCCCAGTTGCGGCCCGGCAAGCCTGCGGGCCAGACGCGAATAGTCCGTGCCAGTTCTAAGCCGTGCTTTGAAAGCCACTGAATATAATCGGCCGAAACGTCAGGGGGGACAGTGACCCGGACCGCTTCTATCCCATGGCAGTCTATCGTGCAGGGGCGCATGCCGTCCTGCAGATCACGCGGCGCGTTTTCGCTGGCGATAACGTATTCCTGTCCGGGCCGCATGATCCGGCCTGCAATTTCGCGAGCTAAGCCGTCGCGCCCGACGCGAAACAGCCAGACGGGACCCGTGGTCATGCGGCATTCGGTTTCGAGCAGTTGATCGACGGCAGCCTGGTTTTGGTCAAACCGGACAAGCGGCTTTTCAGGATCTGGCCATTTCTTGAGGACGGTGCGGCGGTTGCCGGAAAGAACCCAGCCTGCAGATTTCTTTCCTTCCGCGCCGTTGATGCTGCACCGTGTCCGCCGAAGGAACTGGCGAATGTCGGCATTCAGTGCAGCGATGCTTTTAAAGCTGGGCAAATCAAGTAAAAGGGTCCAAGTGTGATTGCCTGCATAGCGAAGCTGCAAATTCGGCCTGATGTCGGGCAACAGCTCCCGATCCCTTGGCAAGCCGCCCGGTTCCAGCCCGACCGCAAAACCGCGCGGGTCAGCGCCGCGGCCAATGCCCTTAAAGCGGTCCGTAACAACGCGGCTGGCTTCGTTGAGCCAGTCTCGCGCGCTTCTGACCCGCTCCAGGTCGCTGGTGATGCGCTCAAGTGTAGAAGGCAGCAATCGCTCTTCGCCTTCACGCGGGTCCTGGTGCAGGAGAGCAAGGACGATCCGGCCAACAAGTTCTTCCTGCTGCAGAAATTCTTCAAAGCGCGTCGATCCGTGATAGTTGGCGGCGACCATGCGGCCAATCGCGGCCGGGTCGATCGAAGTAAGACTGGCGAGCCGAAAGCGAAGTTCGTAAAGCGCTTTGGCAAAATGCCGTTGCAGATAGCGTGGCAACACGGCGTGGGTGATGGGCCAGGCAATGATCCGAAAATGCCCGGCCCATGGGCCGGAAGGGACAACGCCGTTGTAGGCTTTCTGGAATTTGGCGAACCAGCCTGGAAGTTTGTAGCGGTCCTTGTACTCCCAGCCAGGCGTGCTTTCCTCAAATGACGGCCAGTATTCGCCACCTGAATAGCTATAGCCGCGTTCTGCGGCATATATCGCCCACAGCAGCCAATGCGGTGCAAATCTCTTTCGAGCCGCGACGCGCGCACGTAACTGGCCCGCAATGTCGTCAAACTCTTCCTCTGTAAGCCCGTGCTCCAAGGCAAAAATCGGGAAACCGGATGCCGCGCGGGATACCGCCAGGGCGGCAAAATGCCCTTCCAGATGCTCCTGCCATTTCTCTAAGGGCACGGGCATATTCAGCTATGCTCCTTCGGCTTTTCTCTTTTCCCGTTCCATCTTTTCAGACAGTGAGCGCAACATGCGGCTTTGATTACCAAACAGATCGATTAGATCACTTGAATCCCAGTCTTTGAATTCCGGGCGCCTTTTGGCACGGGGGACCAGCCACCTTTCCAAGGCCAAGCCCGAAACGTCTTCTGCCGAGCGCAGTGATGCGAGATTTGGTTTTCCCTTGCCCGTTTTGAGGATTTTCGCTGCGTTGCTGGCAAGCTGGCAGATGAAAACTTCGCGCTTGATGCCATGGCGCAGCATGTCCTCTTTGAAACCGAGCGCGGACAGAGCGGCACGTGTCGTTCGCAAACGCCAGTTCGGCCCCTGACCGAACCTGTGCAGGTCGGCATAAGGATGATCGATGTCGCGTAAATATTCCCGCAAATCTGCAAATAATCTGTCGGGAATATGAAAGTGACCCCATCCGCCCGTATAGCCAATAGACTTAAGATATTGCGTACCGTCGATCTTCAACCGGTTGTAGACCGACGATCGGCCCATCGAGGATGAAGTCGTAATGGCGAGTAAACGCGCTTTCTTCTCCTTGCCGGAAATGATGCCCGTCGTACCGCCATAGGCAGTGGCGAAGTCATCGTACAAATCGCGCGTCCGCAGCAGGCAGGCAATTAGCTTGCCGCCGAGTAGGAAATTATAGGGCGGCAACGCCCCCAGCACGTAAGCGTCCATGACATTGACAAGACGTGCGCTTCGATCGTTCGAATCCCAGCCAATAAGCTTGTCACGCGCGGACAGGTTAAATACGGGATCGCCAATAGCAATCAGCCCTATGAGCTTACCGTTGTGCTGATCCCAAACGAGATATCTGAGCCGCCTGCCGAAGCCGTTCGACACGGGGACAGACCATGTGAGAGAGGCTAACCTGAACAGGTTTCCCTCAAGGGTGCCGGCGTAAACCCTCTCCAGTACCGGCGAAATTTTTTTGGGTAAGACCTCGTGACCCGAGGCAAAGTACGGAAGAAGTTTTTCTGAATGTGCAGAAATAAAGGCGCGGCTGGCTTTTAGCCGCTCATCCCGTTGTGATCGGTGCAGCGTCCTGACAATCTCCTTCCCCGATCCGTTTACGTGGAGACTCCCGTCTTCCGCCTTTTCAAATCCCAAAGAGCGCAGGTGCCTGCGTAGTTTTCTTTTTAGATTTGCTTCGCGTGACGCAATATTGATGACTGGCATTTTACTCTTCAGCATTTCCTGATATGGCCCCCGCTTTGTGCTTTTTCTTTGCTATCTGACCTTCCGCATACTTCGCAACATATTCGCGCATGAATGTACGAATAACCTGCGCAGCGGGTATGTCCTGTGCACGGCACGCCGCCCGAAACTCATCGCGCAAATCGCCGTCGCTTTTTTTAGCTTCATTGTCCCGCGCCTCTTGCCTCCCATGGCCCACCATCGTCCCACCTGAAGTCGAAGCCGGCGCCTGAAGCCGCCGCCATGATCGGGGGCAGCACGAAACTAGCGATCGCGTTTATTGTTTCCCCGAGATTCGGCGGCGCGATCAGCAGCGGCTCGCGTCGGGCAAAGGCCGTCCATTGGCGTTGTTTGTCATGGTCCGTCGCAAATTCCTGGGAAAGGCCATCAGGCGGCGTTGCAGGAACGATCGTCCCGCGTCGATCGAATGTCGCGCGGATGGCCGTGGCAAGGGTCGCGCCCTCGAACTCGAACAGGCGCGACAGCACAAGCAGATCATAGAAGTCTTTCATCCGGCTGTTTGCGCGACCGAGCGCAACAATGGCCTGAAGCTTCTCGGCGACGACAGTTTCCTTTGAATAAGCCTTCAGCCGTGGGCCTTCGGGTGATAGCAGTGAAGGAAATTCCAGTTCCTGCGCCGCTGGAGTAATGGCGTCGCCAAAGCCGATGTCGACCTGCACGGGGATTTGGGTTTTTGCTAGAAAAGCCTTCGTCTTGACGCGAATGCCGCCGTATTGCTGATCTTCACGGATTAGCGCAGCGTTTAAGCCTTCGGTGTCGAATAAAAGTCCGTCGTCCTCTGTTTGCGTTTGGCAGACGGCTCGAAACGCGGCTTCGATTGATGATGCTGCGGGATCGCCATGGCCAAGGAGGTCAAGGTCCTGCGTCGGACGAAACGGATCTTCGAGCCATGCAGTGAAGAGCATAGCGCCTTTCAGGACGAATTGGTCCCGATACGGAGAGATGCTGAGCCGAAGGAGCAGCCGCTCGATTGCGTAGCGTCGCAAGATGAACTGGTAGTCGGTGTTTTTCGCCCGTGCGACATTGCGGAGCCGGGCGAGCACCGAGGCGGAGAGATTGTTCGGCTTACCCTTCATCAGCGACCACGCTTTCGAGGTAGGGTCGTACCACGCTCCAGATTCGCAGAGCTTGCGCATACTTAGCGATGTCGTCTGGTTTAGCCTTGCGGGATCGCCATCCCATGCGCAGCGCTTCGAGCGCTACGTCGAGGCCTACCGTGCTGCGAAAGCGGAAGCAGTCGACAATGGTCTTCGCTGGACCAAAAATCCGAACCGGCACTGAGTCGATTGTATGGGTCTCGACACCCATCGTGAGCGCCTTTTCTCCGAATCGAACGATGCGGATTGGCGGATACTCGATTGCGGGCTTGCGGTCCTTGGACCCGACCGCGATCCAGACGCTGCGGGGAAGCTGCAGCGTGATTTCGTGGAACTGGAGCGCCGAGATCAGACAGATAATCCCTTTCGGCACACGCTTGGCGATCTCCGCTAGCGAATGCGAAGCCTCGATGTCGGCGCCCGCAAGCTCATACAGGCCACGCGACGGTCGCTGAAGCACTCCCTGGTCGATCAGCCGTGAAAGCGTGGCAGGATTGACGCCTTGGCCCTTGAGGTCGGAAAGACGCATAGTCCCATGCCGTTCAAGCAGGCGGACAGCGAGGTCCCGTTGAGAAAGATGTGCCGAGGCATCCATGTATCAAATCGTCGGTCGTTTTTCGTAACTTCCGACAATTTGTTACATCAAGATGAGCACCTAGGCAAGCGAAAACGCTACCCCTCCCGCCGGTTCCACACCAGGAACGCCGCCCCGTCCTCCTCGAACAGCGCCGCCCGGATTGGCTCGGGGAAGCTCGGATCGTCAAGCTGGACGCTGAGATAGTCGCGCGGCACGTCGCCGTTGGTCTGCGCCTTCCAGGCGGCGCCAAGTTCGGCCCGGCCGGCATAGACCCGGAAGTCCGGCGCGCC
>CAJNJA010006713.1:0-16694 GCA_905231915.1 Symbiodinium necroappetens
TGGTGGTGGTGTTTGTGGTGGTGGTTTTGGTAGCAGTAGCAGTAGCAGTAGCAGTAGCAGTAGCAGTAGCAGTAGCAGTAGCAGTAGTAGTAGTAGTAGTAGCAGTAGTAGTAGTAGCAGTAGAAGTGGTAGCAGAAGCAGCGGTAGTGGTAGCAGTAGTGGCAGTGGTAGTGGTAGTGGTGGCAGTAGTAGTAGTAGTAGTAGTAGTAGTAGTAGTGGTAGTAGTAGTAGTCGTCCTCGTCGTCGTCGTCGTCGTAGTCGTAGTAATAATATAATGTCGTTGCTGCTGTTGTCGTTGTTGTTGTTGTTGTTGTTGTCACTGCTGTTGATGGGCATCAAGGACGTTGCTCCGAAAGCTGCAAACCCCAAACTCCAGATCGCATGATTCCTGAATGACGGCTGTTCGCGGGGCCTGCTGCCGCCACAATGGGTCGCGGTGCGGGGATGCTGAGCAGTCGGAGGCTTTCAGTGTTTCCGGTTCGTACAGGTTTGAAGTATTGACACTAAACTCAAACGTGTCAGATTTCAACCCCCCGTCGACAGCAGCAAAATATGCCGGAACAGAGCAGACGAAAACAAATCATGTGCCGTAGACCCTAACACAACCCCAAACCTAACCCGAACACTTGCATGCTTGCACCTGCCATTTCACCACGGTTGATGAATTTACGATTTAGGCAACGTATAGAGGATAGAGTAATGCACTTACGGTTTGGATGTAAAAGATTGGGGCGACACTCAATCCGTTATCCTACAGCTGACTGGGCCTGCCACCCCGAGTCCTTCATTGCAGTGTTCGAAGTTGAGCACTGCGGCTTAGGCCTCTGTTGTTGGGCTTGTAGTGCTGGCCCGAACGTCCTCAATGCAAACTTCACGCTCAACAGTGATGCAAGACCCTGTTCTGTTGAGCCGAACCCGAAACATAGATGTGTCTCCAAAAACATGAATCACAGCCTTGAGAAAACTGAAAGCTTAACGCCGGCAAAAATAAAAAATGAAGCATTTACTTGCCAATGTAAATGCACTGGCTCCTAACTTACTTCTAAGAAACCGTAAACTTTGCTTTTGACCACAGGGCCTATGTTCATGAGCGGTCTACAATACGCACCCTAAACCTTAAACGTAGCCTAAGCCTTAATCCCCAAATCCTGAACCCTAGTCCCTAAATCCTCTATCCCATGCCCTAATCCCCAAACCCTCATCCCTAAACCATACTTAGACCCTAAATCCTAATCCAGAAGCCCTACTCTGCCAAACACCGAAAGACCAGGGACCGGTCAAGTGGGCTAAGACCACGTTGGACTCTGCTGAGGAAGAGAAGCAAAGTGTCGGCACCTCTTATTTCGGATTCCGTGAAGGGTTCCTTTTCGGACTCCTTTAAGGATTACTTTAAAGGGCTCCTTTTCGGATTCCTTTAAGGATTACTTGAAGGGTTTCCTGAAGACCTTTATGCAAGGTTTAGGGTTTAGGGCCTTCAGAGCTTTGGGTTTAGTTAAGCTTACGCTTCTTTTTACGGATTCGGGCTTAGAGCTTCGGGCGTGCATGTGTGTATAATATATATATATATATACATACTATGTGCACACAGACGAGCAAGTTGTGCGCACATCTACCCCTTCGTCCTGCACGAGGCCGCAAACTCCGAGTAGTCCCCGAAAGCTCGAAAGCGGACAGGTACGAACACCCACATCTCGGACTGTGCCAGGTATACATCTTGGGATCTTTTGGTTGCAGGACTAGGGGTATTTGATTTGATCTGTGTAAGGCCTCTAGCCTAGCTACTCTAGTCGAAGGTGCTGAGGTATGGTGCCTTCCTCTCTGATCATGGCAAAGCGAAGTCACGTGGTTACGGTCGAACCGGAGACCCGATAGCATCAGGATCAGGCTTAATGCCAGTTGTTGAGTTTCGTGGCCCCAAGACGTTTGATGGTATGTACTAGGACGACGACGACTACTACTACTACTGCTGCTGCTGCTTTCTCCTCGGGTTCAGGATTTAGGGTGCACGGCTGCAGGTTGTTGAAGAAGAAGCTGAATCTATCTGACAAAGCTCACCAGGGCCACGGTTCAGGGCCAAGAACAATGAGAAGCACAATGCAGCAACACAACCCTAATCCCCGACACGACGGTCTCTAGTCAATTTATGGTCCTCTGTTGCCCTTCTGGGTACTGTGATTTGCCAAGACCTGCGTCGGTGCGTCGCCTGCGCCACTAGGGGCGTATGGTAGGAATCCTGGACCCACAACCCTTACGAAACCTAACTCAGAGGCTCCATATAGACTACCGTTATGGAATTGGGCCCCAAAAGACCATTCTTATTCAGGGTTTAGGAACCTAATTTCATAATGGTACAAAATATGGAGCCTCTAGGTAAGTGACCAAAACACGGAACTACGCTGGGTAGATCTCAGATCATCCTGATACCTAAAATCCTAAGGCCGTACATGAAGCTCGCCAAACCTGAGCCCCAAACCCCAAACCAAATCCAAGCCAAGCCTGCGCCCTAAACCCTATAAACCCTATAAGCCCTAAACTCCAAGAATCCTAAACCGTAAAGCCAAAGCCACCCGTAAAGCCTAAACCCCTCGACCCTCAACCCCAGAACTTCGTAGTCTAGGCCCAAAACTACTCACATAGTGGCCTTAACAGTTAGAATAGGGTTTTGGGGTATATTGATAAGGAACCCCCAAAAAATAGTATAGGTAACTCTCAAGGCCACTATATGAACCCGCCCAAAACGCACAAACTTCGGAACTCAGACCCTTAAACCCTAAACCCTATAAACCCTAAACCCTATAAACCCTAAACCCAGAGACCCTGCCTGGCCAGAGGAGACGCCCGTTCCATAAGCTCCGTCGCGAGGTCTCGGGGAAAAGACCTTTGTGTTCTAGGGGTTTAGGGTTTCGGGGTCTTTAGGGGTTTGGGGTGTTAGGGTTTAGGGTTTAAGGGTTTCGGGCTTAGGGGTTTAGGGTTTCGGGGCCTTTAGCTGCTAGCCGCCTTTGTCTAGAGGCCGTCAGTCCTTACTGGTGTGCTGATGCTGTTGCAGCTTCAGAAGTTCACATCTTCTCTGGAGCTTCGTTGGAGTTCAAGCATCTGAAGGCTTTCGGGTTGCAGACGTTTAGCTTCGGGGATGGGCAAGCTCACACCGAAGAAGACCGTCCTGAGGGTTCGGAGCTAAAAGCGGAGCTCTTCAAACGAAGCTTACTTGGTAACTAGTTGCGAGGCCATCACGGCTCCAAGATGATCTTAGCTTTAAGGCCTAAGTGTAAGTACCACTTCTGTGTCACATGCTCTCCACCCTGCGCCGGAACCCTACACCAGCATAGGATTTAGGGTTTTTGGTTCGGGGCGAACGCCAAATCGGAGCAAGCTGCATTGAGGGTGATCGTATCCAGCTCTGGCATGGGCAGATTCCTTGCAATTGCCTGAGTGCCAACACAAAGGCAGGTCGAGGTAGGAAGTAGGAAGGTCGAGATAGCAGTCGCAGCAGCAGGAGGAGGAGTAGTAGTAGTAGCAGCAGCAGTGTTGCCGCAGCAGTAGCAGCACGTAGGAGCAGGAGCAGGAGTCGGAGCCGGGGCAAAGCAGGAGCAGTATGAATGGAAGTAGCAGTAGCGGTAGCGGCAGCGCCAGTGATTGCAGTAGCGGCAGCAGGAGCAGTAGCAGTAGCGTGAGCAGTAGCGGCAGTATAGTAGTGATAATCAAATAGTGACAGTAATTAGCCACAATCAGCAGTAGCAGCAGCAGTTGTCGGGATGTTGTGGTGGTGCTGGTGGTGCTGATGATGGTGGTGATGGTGGTGGTGGTGGTGGTGGTGCCTGCTGCTGCTGCTGCTGCTGCTGCTGCTGCTGCTGGTGTTTGCAGGTGGTGTTCTCGACGATGCTGTTGCTCTCGATGCTGTAAGTTGTGTTGTTGATGCAATGGCTGGATGGTAGGATGAATGGTAAAATGGTTGGTGGATCGGCTAGCCGGCAGGTTGGTTGACTGGTCCTGCCCGGTTCGCTAATGTTGATATTCCCCGTTACGAACCACTGCTACAAGTACCCTTTGCCAGATGCCTGTTTCTACTGCCAGCAGCACGGCTACTCTTGCTGGCATCATAGGCGCAAGTCTGCAAAGTGATGTGCATGAGACAATTTGTTGAGCACTCTCGTCTATCACCCCAACCCCTTCAGTTAAAATGCGTCTGCTACGTGGAATCTACCCTGAATGGTCCCTGGTCCGTGCAGTATCGACAACTGAAGACCCGTGTCCAAGCGGCACCATGAACATCATGACAAACCCCAAAGCCTTATTCAGCCTAAATGGGGCCATTTATATCTCTATATGTCCCCTTTCAGCACATCGAGCGCATGACCAGTTTCATCAACGAGAAGCTGTATGTCTGGCAGCAGCATTTGGGGTTTAGGATTTAGGCTGCAAGGTTGAAGATTCTTATGAGGGTTAAGGGTTTCGTAGGGCCTTTAGGGCTCTTCCCCCGTGCTTTGTGAGGCTGGTTTTTGTCGAGGAACTCATTCTGAAACTACCATAATACTTGTGCCTCACATGCTGGTGAGTTTTGAGGGATTAGGAAGAGTATACATACAGCCCACTAAAGGAACAAATCTGAGCTTCTTCGGATCCGTAGCATAAGGGTATCAATGATTAGATTTGGTTTTCGAGGGTGCAAAACACCAAAAGACTTTTGAGGGATACTACTAGTTCGGCAGGGCTTTAAGGGACACTACTAATTCGGCAGACCTGCATTGTAGTTCCAGCTTCCAAAGATTCCGTCCTCAGTGTCACATCTGCCGCTGCAAGATGCTAGTTCCCACAGACCGAGAACGGCGGGTGTAGGGTGTAGAGTTTAGGGGCTTTGGGTTTCGAGGCAAAACACTTTTCCCGCGACTTCGCAGAGGGAGGCCATGCAAAACACAGCTGAGAGCTCCTCAACACTACGGCTCCATGTAGGGAGGTGTTGGGTTAACCTGATGACTGCTATCCCCCATCCATACATCACCAGGATGAATGTTCGTCGTATTATAATGTCTTTTGTTGGTGGAGGACGCGGAGTACAAGGAAGTGCATCTTAGGTGGCCCAAAAAGCTTAGCTCTTGGAGGAGTCTAGGCGGAAGGGGGCGGCTAAGTATATGCACATAGAACTTGTGGATGCGACGAACTGCCGTCCTGCCGCAGTATAAATGAAAACAATAAACAACTAAACAAACAAATAAATAAATAAATATATATATATAGATAGATCTAGCTATAACATAAATCTAGGCTGGCCGTTTAGAGCCTTTGCAAAACATTCGTAAATGAGGTCTTCTTAGGCCCATTCAGGGAAATTAACATGTGACTGTCTACTTGTTCTTCGCGGTCAATATTGGGGTGGACTTGTTTTTGTTGACACTTCCAAGTCTTAGGGCCCTGCCTTGCGTTTAGGGTTTAGGGTTTTGGGCTTTGGGGTTCAGGGTTAGGGTCTACATGGCTTAGGGCTTAGGGTTTATAATTTCGAGTTTATCAAGCACCAGGCAACCTGCACCTCATACACTGAAAAGCTCAACCGCGACTCGTAGACCCTAAACCCGCATGCCTAAATTCCAAACCCCTAAGCCTTCAAAAAAAACCATGCTGCTAAACATGCCAGAATGGGCTGCTGTGTTTACCTGCAAAGCCTTCGCAAACTCCTCCCGTTTCGGCGAGATGCCCTCTGTCGGGCTTGAGCTTAAAGGGCCTGTAAAGTTGGGTTTACGTTTTGGGCTTCGGCTCTTATGGATCTATAGAGGGTGCCAAAGCTGGTTACTATATGGAATACAGTTTCGGGTTTGGGCTGTAGGGGCCTGCGGCCTCGAATCCCTGGGTTGGGCTAAGGGTTTAGAATTTGGGTTTAGGGTTTAGCGTGGGTGTAGTGATGGCGTAATGTCCCTGAAACTCAAAACCGTACACCATCTTACACCCTACCACCCAAGCCATGAATACCCAAGCCATGAACCTCTGCTCCGGGTAGCCTTAGCCGAAGCCACAGTTCCTTCCCTCACTTGGCTCACGGCTGCCTAAACCCTGGCCAAATGCAGAGGCATGCTCGGAACATCTCGGAACCTTCAACTTCCAACTTCACAGCTTTTGCTTTGTTGTAGGAGGGGCGAGGAAGGTCGCTCAGGAGGCAAGCTCAGCCAATGAATGTTGTGGTTTTTGCTGCTGAGGCATAAGATACTGTATTTCTGTAGGGACTTCATGAGGGGATGCTATTCCTGAATATTCCGAGGTCTCTATAAGGTGCCCTAGCAATCCAGACATCGGCTCCTCACCGGGTCCTGGTGCTTCCCCAGCAGCCTCGGTTTCGACTGTGAGAGTAGGGGGTCACGCTTTGGGGCTTAAGGTTCAGGGTTACGGATTTAAGCTCCAGGGTTTGGGGTTTTGGGGGTCCAAGGTGCAACAAGCGCTTTTTGGTCCATGAAGCCTACAGAAAACAACATCTATCGGTTTTTGTTGCGGCCAATTGCCTGGGGATTTGGGAGCTTCAGCGAATGAGCCCCTATGGGGCAGGATCCAAATCATAAGGATCCTTGCAGATCAGCTTTTGTATCAGGGTTCCGTCGCTAGTCGCTGCCCTGGCCCTAAGCCCAAGCGACACAGAGTCTCATGTAAGACTAGGGGGCGCTGAAACCATCTGGAACAGACTGTATTTTGCTGGTATAACATCAGGCAGTTCTGGTATAACCCTATAGAAACAAGCATGGGTTTACTGTACTAGGTAAGCGCTGCTGTCCAAGCACCCTCCTTACACTTACACGAGTTGCCCCGCAATCCAGGATTCTTGGTCCCTGGACTCTTTCGCCATGATACCTAAGGCATTTCAAGCACGCCGCTGGGGTAGTTGTCCAAAATAGGGTCCCTTAGTGATGCATTTGATGGCATCGAAAACGGGACCCTAATTCAGAGAACCCTCCATTTGTCCACGGCTCGGAGGATTAAAGAAGTCGACTGGAAAATACAGGTACAATGCAACAAGTATCCCTCAGGGACATGCGCATGTACAGCGCTAAGAGCAAAAGCAAGACTTTGTTGAGATCTCTTAAGTCTCTGCATCGGAATGGTGACGGACTCACTGTCAAGGTCGCTGCATGCCGCGCTTGTTTCTAAGGCAAATGACAGTAGCTACAAAAAGCCCTACCTTCGAAGAAGCACCATTAGAACCATCTCTGCCAAGAGCTGCCGTACAAACTAGAATCATCTTCGCCGACGCAGTGATTGAGTCACACGAAAGCGAGTGTTGCTGCCTTCATGTGCTTTGTTGCATTCTCTCGCTCATTCCTTTCACAGTCTACTCGAAACGGAGAATGATTCTTGAGGATTTCCCAGACGATCTTCAGTGAGGCCGCGTTCAAGTAGGCCCTCCGAGAGCTCGTACAGAATATTTGTTGAAAATGGTTGAAAGTCCAGACAATCACCGCTGCCATTTGGCAAAGCAACGGTGGCGAATACAGCTATGATTTCCTGGGTTCTTGTCGCCACCCTAAACCCTAAACCCTAATAATAGGCCACAAATTATTTACTATAGATCCCAAGGGTCCTTAGCAAGAATCCAGACTTATGCACTTATGGTACTCTCCGCTTGGACCAGCCTAGATCCGGCCCCAACATATCTGTAAAGCAGCCAGGCTAGAGGGATCACAGTCAGGGCGAACAAGAGCATGTTGTCTTCGTGTCCGGGCCTAATGAGGGTGAGTTTGAAGAAGAGTTGCTCTGTCACAACCCCCAGAAAAAGGACGAGCACGACAGCAAGCAGTGGCAGCAAGTTCAGAAAGGGGTCGCAAGGTGGCCATCTGCACTCCTTCTGGAAGCGACATGCCAGCCGACACTGGATCAGAAAGGCCACAGGACCGATCCCCAACCACCAAGCTAGTCCTCGTGCGATCTGACAGGCTGCTTGCATCCATGGATCCCACGAAGTGAAGCGAGCATGCGCCGAGGCTCGGTCCAGGTGGCTCCAAATAACTGGAGCAAGAGCAGTTACAACTTGGGTATAGGTGAAGGGTTGTCTGGACTGCTCGTGCACAAAAGTGTCCCTGATCTCCGTTCGCACGCGGGATTCAAAATTCTCAAGACTGTCGAACCACTGGTAGATGCACTTCATTACAACCTTTCGGTCGCAGATTCCACGGCTATGAACATGTCCGGTGTCGCAGCAGTCGCATTTCACATCCGCAAGACGCCAACCCGCCAGCATTTTTTCGGAATTACTCACTGATCGAAAGTAGGCCCTGAAAGCGGCTGTGTTCACGGACAGGCCAATGCAGCAAATCAGAAATTGAAATGCCCACACTACGTAGCGGCCATTGGCTGAGAGGGCATAAGCGACGTTGTCACCAATGGTGAGAACGAGGAGCAAAGTCAGCATCAGCACGAGATAGCAAGGCCCTAGGATCGTGGGCCTCAAAACGACGTTTGGCGTCTCGCCCTGCTCACGGCTTTGCAAGAAGGCAGCAACCTCAAACATTGTCCACAAGCGATCACAATACGTGGCATCCCAAAGAACCAGCAGTGAGCGTGAAGCCTTTAGGAACGCACCCATGCTCAGTAATCCGAAGCCTTTGCGTTTTGCATTCACTTGGTCTATGCAGATCACATCCAAGAAGATAGGGACCTGGGGTCGGTAAAACAACAAGATCAAGACGTACAGGATCATGCCGAGAAGTGATGCCCAAAACGATTGCCAATACGCATCTTTGCTTGAAGTTGGTTCATGCACGACGGGTAGCAACTGCAGCGCAAAGAGGACGGATGCCACAGCCGAGCCAAGACTTGCGACGACTGCCGCGGCTGCGCCGTTGTAGAAGAGGAGGAGAGTCATGTACTTTCGCCAAGTTGAGCCATGCCAGCTGTGACTCCAAAACATGTTGATCTGCTTGGTTCTGTAGCTCCGCCTCACGTGCAGAGTTCCTATGGGACTATGGGAGACATGGATCAACTTTTAGATTGATAAGGGGTCGGGAACCAAAAGGGCAAAGATACCTAAACCTCCACTCAAGCAACTGATACAGTTTCTTGGAGCCGCGGAGGGCTTTGCCAAATCCTTGGAAAGCATCACCTGCTCTTGTAGCCCGGAGAAGATCGGGAGAGATTGGCACCATACGGCCCACCAGTGCAGCGAGGAAGTCTTCACTCAGAGTCTTGGCTTCTTCCGGCTCCGTTGCCGCTGGAAGGATTTGCCTGTCACTGGGCAGCGGAACAAGGACGTCGACGCGATCAGCCGCGGAGCCTGGGATCTGACTTGGCGCGATCATGGTCGGCCAAGCCGGGGCCGTGGAATAGGGTACCTGATGGTACCTGGCTCTGTGGTAGCATAAGGACATGCGGACTTTATTGCTAATTGTGCTGACTTCTCTTGTGGGATATTTGCCTCCGTCCTTCGAGCAGTGATACGTGGTGTGGGACTCAAGCGAAGGCTGGGCTGCTGCCGTGCAGATGCCGAGATCCGACCATGCCGGTACCAAGCCACCTATCTTCTTAGGGGCTGAGTATCCTAGCCCAAAACAGGTTAACCTTCCAATAATGGTAGGGATATATAAGCCCAAAGAGGTTAAAGGTTACTTACTCAGCTACTACGTCTTTCTCCAACCCCACACCTACCCTCACAGCAGCCAGTGCCCCGCCACCTTCAGCTTCGAAGGTGTTGCTTTTGGCGTGAGCATCGCCGCGATGAACATGTCTAAACCGTGCTTCATGCCTTAGCCCAACAGCCCAAAGCCGATAAATGTTGAAACCTTGGCCGTGCCTTAAGAGCATAAATCCTAAATTCTAAGCCCTAAGCCCTACATCCAAAACTCTCAGGCCCATACCCTAAACCCTAAACTAAACCCTAAACCCCTAAGCCCATGAACCCAGACTCAGCCCCTGACTTCTTCATCCTCATCCTCATCGCCCTCCTGGATCGGTGCATCCAGGACGACATTGGCCTGCAAGGGAACTCAAATTAGGGTTTGGGGTTTTAGGGGGGTTTTATAGGGGTGTTGGGTCTAGGGGTTTATAGGGCTTATAGGGTTTTGGGTTTTGTTGGTTTAGGGTTTCGAGCTTTTAGGTTGAGAGTTTAGCGCGTTTAGGGCTTAGGGCTTAGGGGTTGAGGGTTTAGGGATTAGGATTCAGGGTCTTACGAGTCATGCGCTGAACGACTTAGGTAACAAGATTTCGGGTAGGAAATTGAGTTTCGAACCTATAAATAGGGATTTCCAGAAAGCTTCACTTACTTGGTTTTGTGATTGAGGGTCGGCTTAGAGTTATGAACCCTAAACCCTAAACCCTAAGCCGAATCATTAGGAAGCATCCTTTTTGGTTCCCTTCAAAATCTGCAGCCACCACTCTGCCAGGTCTGCTTCCCCAACAAAAAGCCCTGAACCTCAGGAAACAAGCTGTACCTTGGCTACCTCTACCTGTTTTTTGTAGGCTCTTATTATCAACTCAACTCTGAGATAGAATTTAGAGGGTCTCTACAAAACAGACGGTTTTAGTAGTCCATTTTAGGGGAGTTTCAGAATACTAGGGCCCCCAGCGCAGACCTCAAGTCACAGGGTTCGTCAGACTGGGGCCAGCATGCGGATCCCAAACCCTAAACCCCATAAACCCCAAACACTAAGACGGTTTCGGGTTTAGGGTTTAGGGTTGGGAACAGCAATTCAATGGTAAGTTTTCAAGCCCTTTGAATTTACTCGCTACTGCCGAGTCCCCCAAACCCGTGACGCCGTGACTCAGCCGTAGGGGTTCGGGTTAAGGATTTAGGGCTTATAAGGTTTAGGGCTGGGCTTTAGGGCTTAGGGGATTTGAAGCGTAGTTGATGATCAAATGCAGGCTGACCTAAACCCCACATACACCCCGCCCGTGACTAGCTCTTCGGGAATGAACCGTAGCTTCTTAGGGCACTGGCGCGGTCAAACTCGTTTAGAGGCCTTCTTCTTATCATGAAAGACATGGCAACGCCATAGCTACGCAGAAAAGCGGACTCGATCATTCTCTATATACATAGGGCTCATGCGTATTACTGGCTCCTAATCAGGAAACTGATGACCTTTGGTCCACGGAAGCTCCATGTCCCGAAGAAGTCTCTTACGCTTCCAAAGGGGCTTCGATCGACAGCCCACAGCTGGCACACTGCGACTGTGACGTACACAGAAGCCCAAATCCCTTAACCCTTAACCCTAAACCCAAATCCCTTAACCCTAATAATCCGAATCCCTTACGTAACCCTCAACCCTACTTAGAAGCCCACGACCCGCCTCCTCATCTTGTAGATCCGGTTCTCCAAGCGGCGTGAGGTAACATCCTGGGCCCACCAGTGTTTAGGGCCTCGGGTTCCCTAATCTTCTATAGTCTCCATTGCAGTTCGTTTTGCGGTTACTCAGCTCTATGTACTTAGGGCCTAGGGTCCTAAAAGGCAACCTGCAAACAGGAACTACAGTGCAGACGATAGGAATCCGCTAGAAACCATAAAGGCTTAAGGCTTCGACGATTCCTGGGCTTGGGGTTCACTGGAAAGCCACCTGCGACACAGCAGCATTCTTCAATAGCTATGTCATTATCATACCCTAAGGGTCCAAGTAATCATTATTTAAGGACTTTGGGGCCCAAAAACCATAAATAAGGACTACTTGGACCCTAAGGGATATTATAGGGCTCAGGGTTTTTTGTTGTTTAACCGGGCCTTTTGCCGCCTCTGAGCTCAGGGTTTAAGGCTTAGGGTTTAGGGTTTAGGGTTCAGGGTTTATAGTTCAGGGTTTAAGGTTCAGGGTTTAGGGTTTAGGGTTAGGGATAATCGTAAAATAGCAGCAGCTGTAGTAGTTCTGGGTCGGCCATGATCCGTCCCATTGGCAGAGCTGGTGTCTGCTAGTTCCATAACGGACCCGGCCCTAAACCCTAAACCCTCAACCCCTAAACCCTAAACCCCAAACCCTAAACCCTAAACCCTAAACCCTGAATCCTAAGCCCTAAACCTAAGCCCTAAACCCTAAACCACTTCTTTGAGTGCCCTAAATCAGGAATCCGAATCCTCCTTTCGCCTTGGGCACGAGCAGGCTCGTTGTCGACGTAACAACAGGGATTCCATTACAGTTTACTAAAATATACAACAATAACATACTACAATATACTATGATATACTATAATATACTATAAGATACTCTCAGATACTATAGAACTATAACATATTATACTGTGTCATCACCAAATGCGATCAAAACTGCAAGCTGGCGAGTCTTCACGTGCAACACACCCTCCCTCGATAACATCCTGTAGAAGTTAAGCAAGCTCGGGCTGCTAGGGTTTAGAGGGTATTCAGGGTTTAGGATTTAGGGTTTAGGATTTAGGGTTTAGGGTCTGTAACAGTATATTCAGCTTGTTCCGAGAGATGTATGAGCTTAGGACAAGGCCGTATTGCGTATTCCGAAGCTCAAGCTGTACGGCCTGGCGTAGCTTTGCCAATCGCCGGTGAAGAAAAAAAACAAATTTCCCGCAGGAAGACTGTACCCATCACGAATTGGGGCTCCGGCTAACGTTGCCGTCCGGGAGCAGAACGCAAGCCTTCTCTGCAAGACTGTGGCTCTCACTACCAATCAGGCTGCCGCACAGATCCGAGATATCCACAACCCGAAGAAGCATGCATTTCTATACTTTTCTGGCCAGTCCTATCCTTCCAGTATCGTATGTGGTAAGTCCTTTCGGATTTCGGTCCCAGTTGCCCAACCATGAGAATAAATCCCTAACACTAAACCCCGAAGTACTAAACTCCAGGCCCCAGCCGGGTCGATGCAGAAATGATGTTCTTTGGTTTACGGCGTCTTTCGACGTTGGGGGTTCGAGGGTCTAGAGGGTTTGGGGGGAGATTTGGTTTAGGGTTTAGAGTCTTCCATACCTTTCGACGCACTGAACCTGCCCAGACATCATAGTACACTAGTCACTGGTTCAGCTAGTCAGCAGCTATTCACAGGTACTTCGCGAGGCATAGCAAGCCCCATGCGCAAAAAACGAACAAATGAGACAATCACAGCAGGACGACCATTGAATCCGAAACCCGCTCTTCGGCACGAAAAGAATCACCAAGCTCCGCGCCCAAATGCCGCCGGCGCAGCCCCTGCAGGTAAGGGTTTTTGAAGGGTTTGGAGTTCAGGTTGTCTAAATCTACCGCACGCCCTAACAGAGCACTCTGACAATGGCCCGGAACAGAAAACATGGACTGCCTGTCGTCTATGTAGAGTCTATGGCTGTCGCGATGTCAAGCTTACAGCATTTGATCCCGCCGATTCGCCGAGCCCTAAACCCTAAACCCACGCTACATACCTGACATGCCGGCACAAAGCAATAATTCGGCAGGCAATCTTAACAATGAATAATCTATCCGTCTGTCTGTCTGTCTGTCTGTTTGTCTGTCGCTCTATCTATCTCTCTGTCTACATCTGTTAATCTATCTGTCTACCTATCTACCGAGCTCTCTATCTATCTGTGTATCTATGTATCTAGCTCCTCATACAACCAGTATCCATACTCATTCTGGACATCGTTTGGGCATGGACTAAATCACAACATCGTGCAGGGCCATAGAAACAGGCAGAGCAACTGAACAACCTAAAGCCAGCATCTCAATCTAAAGTTCGATCAGCGTTTAGGAAGCTGAGCTCTCCGCAGGGATATCCCATTATACCGTCACGATTCCGGCTAAGGGCCTGCATAAATCCTGTGCACATACATGACAAGTCTCAAGCCCGAAACCCTACACCCAACAACACATGGGTATCTAGATAATGCCTGAATCAACCCGAAGACGTCCTCGTTCTTCTGCGGATCGCAGCCTAGAAAGTCGTAATACTGTGCCTATAGCTTTCTGACAATAATAGCTCCGTGATTTCAAGGCCCGTGACAACTACGATTCTTCCCTCTCAGGGTCGAGAGGGTTGCCGAGCTTTCAAAGCATGATTCTGATGCGGCCCGCTCGAACTATTACTATTGAAACTCTCATAACACTTTGTACGTTACATACATACATACATACATACATACATACATACATACATGCATGCATGTTGACACATATACATATATGTATGCACACACAAGCACCATGCACCTACAGTGTAGTGCTCCTTCCTCGAGCTCCAACATAGAAGTGGTTGGTCTACGTACAGAAACCAGAATACTTCGAAGAGCGCCAAAACTCGGATCCAGGCACTTATTACCTCGTTCCTGACGCCCGCACGAAGCCCTTCTAGAACCCTTCTAACAGCCCGTAAAAACCCTAAACCCTCAACCTAGAAACCCTAAACCCCTTTCTGAAACACAATCCCGGCACCTCAGGCGGTTTCGGGGTTTAGGCTTTGGTCCTCTGCGGGTTCCAGTACCTACCTGTTCTCTCCATTGTAGCTCCGTTTTTTTTAACATACACGATTTTAGATTATATATATAGCCCACAACAGGAACTCCAATGGAGACTATAGGCAAATAGGTAATTATCATATCTNNCCCCCCCCCCCCCCCCAGAAACGAACCTACCTTACCAATAGCCTTAAAGCCAAGTCGATAGCTGCGCAAGGGGTGGTGAAGGAATTCGGGGGTTCGGCATTCAGGGCCTGAGTGGCTGACTGTTGGGGTCAAGCGTGTTGGCGAAATCTCAAATCGTACACCCTAGACCCTCGACCCTAAATCCCAAACCCCAAACCCGAACTCCAAAACCCTAAACCCTCAACCCCCCCCAAAAAAAACAAAAATACAGCCTGGTGTGAAGCTGCTCTATGACAGGGTGCTGTTCCTCGGAGTCGCCTCCCTGCGATGGCTTGGGAGGCTTTATTTGGTTGCCTCTAGGTTTTAGTCTAGGCTTCAAGGCCTGTAGGCAGGTACAAGTTATGTGCGATTTACAGTTTACAGGTCCAGGTTGCATTTATGTCCGGAAGGGGCTCAGAGTTGTGGGCTTGTAGGAGTGAGTGTTTAGAGCTTAGAGCCATGCAGGCTGAAGGGTTTTTTGGGCTTTAAGATGGGTTTACCCATAGGCTCCATGGCAGTTCCTTTTTGTGGTTCATATTTAGGATCCTACAAGGTATGCCCCGAAGAAGGAGCTACAATGGCGCTTATGGGTAAATAGAAGGTCTTGAGATGAGGACTTATGGGCCTGCGAATACTGCTCACAGCTCTGGTTTAGGGTTTAGGGGTTTAGGGTCTAGGGCTTAGGGTATAAAGGAATAGGACATGGGGCGGTCAGGGTTAGGGGTCAGTTCGTTCAGGGTTTCGGGGTTTGGGGTTGCGTCGAGCGCACAACCCTAAACCCCAGAACCCTAAATCCTATAGACCACACAGGACCACAGAATCGCGGTTGTAACGGGCCCGGACTCGATCCGAGAGGAAGGTGCAGACTTGAAGTGCCTCTGGGTTAAGGGCCCAAGGGTTTATAGGGCTTATGGTTTCGGGCTTTGCGGTGTTAGGGTTTGGGACATAGTGCGATTGGGGCTTAGGATAATCCAAAAAATTGCTTTGGAGTGTTGCAGCTGGGAATCCAAGTGCTTGCTAGGTCTTATCTTCTCGACTCTCCGAGTGTGCTGTCAGTCTGTTTTTTGTTCGACACTTCTGTCTTCTGTGTTTCACTTGCTGCCACTCTCCTAAACTCGTAGACCCTCAAACACGAAGCCATCATTCAAACTCACTGATTGTCTTGATCTGCTGGCTCTGAAGCTCCCCACTCAACAGTAGGCAGTAATGAAAGATGTCTAACTGAGAGATGTTCGCCCTCTACATCAGCCTCCCAATTCAGATTCTCGTGCAGTCCTACTTCGTAAGGTTTCGAGTTGAACAGCACCAGTCCACCTCGGCAGCAGGCAGATGAATGGCACCTTAGTGCGTGATGAACTCTTCGGTTTGGGGCTTCCAGTAAACAGCCTAAACCCTAAAACCCTAAACCCCAAAGGTACCTATCTGATGGTAGAGGACTCTACCTCGCAGCAACACGACGACTAAGTATCGACATTCATGGTGGTTGTTCGTCATGCTTGGGGCTTTTGTTAAACATATATTATGTATGTACAAATATGAATATATATATATATATGTGGCAAGGACCTTTAGGGTTCATTTGGGGATACCACTTGCTGAATAGGCCATGACACACAAACACACAGAACTTCTTTGGGTCTCATCATCACCATCATCATCATCTTCATCGTCATGATCATTCTCATCTTCTTATTCAGGGACAATATAATCGACACAATTGGTATCATCATCATGATCTGTCTTAGCAAAGCATTCCTCCACGATTGAGCCTTTTGCAACCTGTCGCTGCCTGACGTTCGTTTGTGTCCCTTCACTGACACAAAAAGAGTGCATCTCAAAACAAACTCATGTCTTGATCTCGAAACAAACCCAAGTGAATATGTTTCTTCCTTAACACCAGCAAACTTGAGATGCGCCCCCGCTTCGGAAAAGTGCTAGCTGGCGTGGCTTGTGGGGGGCAAGAAGGTAAGGCTTCACATGAGCTTTGTCAAAGACTAGACTGGCTTTGCTTGGAGGTTTAGGGCCGGAGGCAACTTACTTCACGGAAGTCACAGGAGAGCATCCGGCGTTTGGTCTAGCACTCTGCACGAGACTACGCTTCAATGCCAAAGAAATTTTTAGTCAGGGTTTTATGAACGACTGAAGCCCTAGCAATTGGACATCCCTGGCTACATTGCATTGTCTAGACACCAGAT
>CAJNJA010006714.1:0-13370 GCA_905231915.1 Symbiodinium necroappetens
CCCCCCCCCCCCCCCACCACCCAAAAAAAAAAAATCATCGAACCCCGTGCCACCCGGCTCACAATCACGCCCCTCTCTTGCAGTGGAACTCGCCGAGGCATGCTACCGCGGAAGCTGAGCTCTCACTGTACTTTAGGAGTATGTCTCCGACATAAGTACTCCTCTCATGAAAGTCATGAGGAGACAGAGACCCGAAGCCGTGAATCCTGATGCCCGAATTACCCAAAAGCCTACACCTCAAGGGAACCTCAGCTCCTAGAGGTAGAAGCCATTATACTTGTCCAGTGTCCTAGAGGATTTAACATCTCACCTTTGGAATTCTATAGGGGTTACAGTACCCCAAGAGACTAAAATTTAAAGGTTACCTCGTCTACTGCTAAGAACCCACTGCCTGTAGAGGCCACGCCTTGGCAGGTCAAGGCGCCGGTAGGTTCAACTCTCGTGGGCTTGGAGTTGAAGGTTTAGGGTTTGAGCTCTTGGTATTCGGGCGCAGGGCTGTGATTGGTTCTTGTTAAGGAATCCTTATATACTATAGTAGAGATCTTTAGCAGATCTGGGGTTCCTTATTCTGGTCATTGGATGTAGTAGCTATAGGGTTGAAGTAGGGCAGGACTTCTATCCCCAATCAAGCGACTTACATCCCGANNCTAAGTCCCATGATCCTCCAAGTCCCCTAAACCTTAAAACCTTATAGGGACCCTTATAGATCCCTTAAAGGGACCCTTAACCCCTTACTTACCCAGTCCCATGATCCTCCAAGTACCCTAAACCCTAAAACCTTATGGTACCCTTATGGATCCCGTAAAGGGGCCCTTAACCGATCCCTTAAAGGGACCCTTAACCGATCCCTTAAAGCCCTTACTTACCAGGTCCCGTGATCCTCCAAGTACCCTAAATACCCTAAACCCTAAAACCTCATACATCCCTTAAAGGGACCCTTCCCTAAACCCTAAACCCTAAAACCCTAAACCCTAAAACCCTAAAACCCTAAACCCTAAATGATCCTCCAAGGAAGTCACGTGCATCCCAGGCGCCGAGTGCACGAAGGTGCTCCTTGAGCTGTGGCACCGTCCACTCGAGATATTCCTGCAGAGCCAGGGGTTGTTGGGGGTTTAGGGCTTAGGAATCTTTAGGGTTTAGGGTTTAGGGGTTTAGGGTTTAGGATTTTTGGGGTTCTGGGTTTCGGATTTGGGGCACATCAGACAAGGGTGTAAGGTTTGGGGTTTTTGGGTTGTGGTGGAGTTGTGGGTTTAGGGTTTAGCATTGGGGTAGATTATCCTAGGCCCTCTACGACTCCTACATTCCGAGCTCCAACGCATCCAGGCTTCTTTGCGCACCGGCAAACTTCGGGCTGTCGCAGAGTTACTGCAGGCCCGACGCAGCGTGCCTTAAGTTGTCCTTGATTTACAAACGCTTCCATCTTACAGGAGGCAACCCTAAACCTTAAACCCAAAATCCTAAATCCCACCCTAAACCCTAAACCCTGAACCTTAAACCCAAAATCCTACCTAAATCCCTAAAAACCTAACTAAGACCCGAGATGAAGCTTTCAGCTTGGTGCCCTGTGCAGGCCCTGCGTGATCTTTACGCATCCGGGGACTGTTGTCCCCTATTCTTTTTCGAGGGCTTAGCCGGCTGATTGGGGTGTTAAGGGAGTGGTGTATAAGGTTGCCAGACTTCAAGGTTTGCAGGCTGTAAATGCTGTCAAGGCTAAGACATGCCAGTCCTCGCCCATGATGGAGGCCAGCATGGCGTCAGAAATTGCGATATGCTCTTCTAGAGTCTGCTGCAGCGCCCGACATGAAGACATACTCATTCCATTATTTATATATATATATATGCAGACAGTTCCCTGCTTTTCGTCGCTTGGGTGGGATCTGCAGCTGTACGAAAGCCGAGATGACTGCCTGTGACAGAGCGGAGGGCCAAATGGCTGCAGCCGGCCGTTCCAAATTGCATACGGGCACCTCGGAAAACTGACAGCTCCCCAGAGAACCCAATACCCCTTCCTTCAGAAATATACCTTAAATTATAGGGGCCTTATTATTATGGCTTAAGGTATATTCCTTAATTAAGGGGTACTGGGTTCTCTGGGTCCAGCGCGCGAAGCATAAAGCCCTGCGCCTCAAGCACTGCACCCCCAGACCGCCCTCTCGCTGCAACAACTCGAAATCTCAACCCCAAAGCCAAAACCAACGACCCTTACCCCCAAGCCCCAGGGTTTAAACCATCACAACTTGTGAACACTCACAGCCCCATCAGACCACACTTCCAGGCCCAAACTAATCTTGCAAACGGCAAGGTTCCACAAACCAAACAACAATCAGGCCCTAAATCCCTATGAGCCCTAAACCCGAACAGGATAAACAGCTTAGTTAGGGCCGTAAGCAATAATGAGTAAATTAGAAGTATGATGAACTTGCCTCGAACATTTACAACTAGTTACAAGTATCATTACGCACCTTGCTTTATAACGCTAGTTGCCAAGTCTAAGTTCCACGACCCTCTGAGTGGTCGGAAGCTTCGGGTCCTGGCCTTCTCTTGATTTGAAAGGGTAGGGTTGAGGGCTCACGGTTTAGGGTTTAGGGTTAGGGCTTTAGGGTCCAGGGTTTAGGGGTTTATTTATGGTTTAGGGTTTAGGCTTTAGGGTTAGGGGTTTAGGGGTTTAAGGGTTTAGGGTTTAGGGTTTAGGGTTCAGGGTTTAGAAAGCCTCAGGCTTTCTTAAGGTTTAAACTGCTTGCTGCTTGCTAAGGATCAGTCGCAAGCCATGTTTCAGAGGATCCGAAGAGGAGCAGTAGTCGGGGCATGACTTCTTGGCCCTGCCGTCATGGACCTTACAGCCCCTCAAAACCCCAAACCCCCTAAACGCCAGCCCAAATCCCTATGTGATGTAACTCCCCCAAAACTCCAACCCCAAGTTTAAATCCAGAAAACCCGAAACTCCAAACCCACATCCCACAATCCCAAGCTCCAAACCCACATCCCAAACCCCCAATCCCCAAAACCCACATCCCCAAATCCCCGAAACCCTTCCTAAACCCTAAACCCTAAACCCGAAACACTTCCTAAACCCTAAACCCTAAACCCTTCCTAAACCCTAAACCCTAAACCCCTAAACCCTAATTAAACCCTAAACCCTACACCGTAAACCCGAAACCCTAAACCCAAAGCCCCTAAAGCTCCCCCGGCCTGCATTTGGGCATGGAGCGACGGCTCGCCTCTCTGCTCCCCCTATCCGCGCCGGCCCGGGCTTGAAGAGAACCGCTGCAGCTCTGAAGTTTGGGGTTTAGGGCTAAGGGCTTAGGGCTTAGGTTTTAGGGCTTAGGGTTTAGGGGTTTAGGTGTTTAGGGTAGGGGTTTAGAGCTTAGGGTTGAGGGTTTAGGGTTTAGGGGTTTGGTTTACGCGTATAGCACAACCCACCGCTCCCCCACACTAGGATAATCCAGCTTGAGATTTCAACCGTTGTTCAAAACCTATGCTCCGCTGAAAAGCACCCAGTACGCAGTTTCCATCTTAAGATTTCGACCCGAATACAAGGATGGCAATCACTAATCGCAATCCAAGTTACCGTCCTAAGAATAAGCCTTACAACCATCTGGGGGGGGCTCCTTGTAAAAATGGGTTTAGGGTTTGGGGATACTAAGCAAATTTAACATACAAATGCAAAGGTGTTTATGTGCTTATGTACTATACTTACAGTATTCCTACGTAGGCCGCTGCGAAACATTAAGACGAATGTTTGACACATCTTCCTTCAAGCCGTTAAGTGTGACTTGGTTCATGTGGTTCTTCATCGTTCTGACGACACCAGATACATATAAAAACAAAAAGTTGAAGTTGTCTACGTGATTCACGAGCTCACAGCCACTACATTCTTGGAGCTCGTTACCAATTATGCCTAACAAAAATGTTGCTGTTTCTGTCAACGTCTGGAAAAAGCAGCTCCAAAGGACAAGATGTTGTCATTGGTTCTTGACAGACGTATCTGCGCATCGGAACAATTTAAAGTGTATTTAAAGCCTGTGTGTAGAAATACTTGCTGACGCAGCGATCGCTTCAAAACAATTTATAATTATATATTGGACTTCCTTACACCGGTAACGTTCTCTCACGTGACTATCATTTGGTTCACTATATGCATCGAAATCAGCATGAAGATCAGCCACTCTCTTTGTGCTTGTTGCGTTTACCGGTAATATTAATATATATATATATAGATGTATATAATCTAATGTAAGGTCTTTTCATGCTTTCTGGACAGGGTGCTCTCACTCTTACGTGTCTGGGCAGGGTCAAAATACAGCTGTCAAATTACAACAGAACCTTGTGTTGTTATACTAACCCATCGCATTGTCAGCATCGGATTGAGGCCTGTCTATCCGTTATTCACATTCCTCGGGTGTTACCTCTGTCTGACCGCATCCCGTGTCACAGATCTCAACCGATCCTGTTTCATCCGTTTCAGTTTCCTCAAAGAAACCATCGTCCGGAGTGCTTCCACGGCCAGCCTTCCAACTACTCCTATCTTCAAAGACTGTTTTACCTTCGTTGTGCATCTTAGCTTCTTTATGAAAGTTGTTCTCTACATTTGCTAGGTCAGCAACCTCATGGAAGCTTCGATTGATTCTTTTCGATTCTCAAGGAACCAGCTTTCCTACAGTATGTTAATGTTCCATAGGCCGAGCACCATCTACTATAGGAGCCTCTGTACTATTTTGGGGCTCCGAATCTTTTAAATACACTGCTAAGTTTAAAAGAGCCCAAAACCCTATTCTACATATTATTCATGAGTGCCGTAATCTACAAGGGTTATCTGGCAGGGTCAGGGGGTTTAGAGCTCAGGCTTTACAGTTTGGCATTTAGGGTTTCGGGAGCTTAGGGGGGTCTAGGGTTTCATGCTTAATTATTTGGGTTTGGGGCTGTTGGTCTTGAGTTACTTATTGGTGCTAGGGGGTCCTAAACCCTAAACTGAAATGCTCCGAACCGTGCCTCTGATTACAAAACGACCGCTTCGTTTTGTCGACTGGCGCCTTTTGCTGCGATGCAAGGTCCATCTTCGATTGGATACCAAGCTTTCGTGAGCAGCCTTTTCCCCCCCCCAAAGCCCTGATTGTGGCTCCTCTCTCAACTTGCGGTCATCTTTGCTCGGCAAGAAGAGCTCCTCTCTCAACTTCTCGTCATCTGTGGAGAGAGTTGTCAGCAGGTCTTCCTTGAGGCTTCTCCCATCTTCGCTCAGGGGATGATGCCGTTTGGGCCCTGCTGCCCAAGGCTCTTGGAACCCAAGAAGAGCTCAGCCTGAAGATAGGGCTTAGGGGTTATATAGGGGTTTCGCGTTTATAGGTTAAGAACTACTGCAAGATGGACATGCCAATTTGACCCTGGGCCTTTTCATTTAAGCTATGTCCGAGTTTTCGACCTCAAGCGTCAAGCTTATGGCGGAAATCAGCCAAAGTGCGACCTATGCTCACTGGTCTACTCAGCATTAACATGGCCAGTGGCTGTTGAATGGGGCGCCGCGTCTCTGATCTTCTGCTCACCGATGCCCAAGGATCGATTTAATGAAGCCTCGACAGCTGAGCTCTTTCAGATGGTGATAGACAGTTCAAGGTTCCAGACACTCGGCTTGCACCTTTGAGATTTCGCTTGCTATGAAGACATGATAGTTCAAGGTTTAGTGAGGTCAGACTGCAAACAACAAAGCTAGCTACCCATCCGTAGTGGCCATAACAAATATGGGATGTCTAACCGGGTCCATGGTGTAAAGACTCCAAAAAAAATACGACCGGGTTGAGGGTCTCTCCGCTTGGTGAAGTTCGACGCCCCGACAGGGCAAAACCCCACCTGAAACCACACTCCAGGCTGCGAGGCCTCGTGGCTGGAGGAGAGTTCGGATCAGCCTCGAAACACCCGCCACTGCAGCGCACGTGCCCTTATGCCTGCCCTGTTCCATTCCGCTATGCCTACGAAAGCTTTTCGGACATGCCCCGCCTGCGTATCCAGTTCCAGCGGGGCTCAGCCACTCCCTGCGTGGCTGCAGCTTGAAACCACGCCTTCGCGCGGTGGGAGTTGGGATTGGGGGTGTTGGGTACTTCTGCTTCCACATCACTGCAGGGCACCGGATAAAAGTTGTCGGGGATCGGGGTCCTGGCAGGTCGTTCCAGCAGAAGCTTCAAAACACAGCTTGCGGTAGCCATCACCGAAAATCTCATGTGCAAGCACTCATATGGAAACTAGAGTAAACACACAAGCTTGCGAAGCCTAAAGCAAGCTTCAGGGCTTTAGCATCATAGGGCCGAGGAAGCTTAGGGTGCTGGGCTGTAGGATTGAGAGGGCTCAAGATTACCCCAAGCCCTTCCCGCTCTCTGCACGCCCCAAAAACATCAATTCCTGAAGCCGGAATCACGAAACCCGAAACCCCTATGTAGTAGGATCCATATTAATATAGACCCATTTGTACAACCTTTGAAGAGCCCTACGCCTTAAGCCCGAAACCCCTAAATCCTAAACCCCAAACCCTAAGAGCGGCCCAAAGTCAGACAGACTTGTCCGAAGTCCGATGCCGATGCCCTATACCCTAAAACCCTGAACCCTAAAACCCTAAACCGTACAGCCCTAAAGCCCTAAACCCTAACCTAAACCCTAAAACCCTAAACCGGACCCTAAATACTAAACCAGAACCCTAAAACCCTGAACCGTAAAGCCCTAAGCCCTACAAACCCCCTCTGACTGAAGCGTCGGCCGCCGCGCAAGAGCCGAGCCTCGGCTGCCGAGGCGTTGGCCTCAAGGCCGCGGCCCTCCTTCGCTGCGAGGAATGAGCATTGAATACAGGGGTTTAAGGGTTATAGGGATTATAGGGTNNAAACCCCTAAACCCTGACCCCCCTAAAACCCTTAACCCGCCCTAAACCCTAGGTCCTAAGCGCTAAACCCCGACCATGGCCTTCCACTCCAATCGCAGCATTGCAGCGAGTGGAGGGTCTTCGACAACCTCGCCCTGGTCGTGAGCTTGGGGTTAGGGTTTGGGGCTTAGGGTTTGGGGTTTAGGGTTTAGAGCGGGCTAATTACATGTTTGTATATATTGAATGACTGCCGTTATTATGTAAATAATAATGGCTATGATTAGTATGCTTTATTCTTGTGATCAGTTCTATTTGCATGTGTTGATTGAGGATTATTCAGGGGACTTCATAATTGGGACTGAAATCTGAGAGTTGTGGGGTTTTAGGAGTACGGCACCTTTATAAAAAGGACCCTAGAAGGGGACCCTAATTTACACAACTACCCATGTCCACACTGCTTGTGTCAGCCCATTCCAGCTAAGGTCGGAGTCTTTGAGGGCATCAGAAAGCGGCATGAAGTTTAAGCTCTGAACCCGAAACCCTGAACCCTAAAGCCTGAACCCTAAACCCTACATTAAGCCCTAAACCCTAAACCCCCCACCTTCGAAGCCTGGAGTCGCTTCTCCTCTCTCAAAACCCTGGCGCCTCCAACACAATCGCCAGGTTGTACTGGGCCATGGCGTGGCCTTGGTTTTGGGTTTTGGGTTCTTAGGGCTCTTGGGGTTCTTGGGGCTCTTAGGGCTCTTAGGGTTCTTAGGGTTCTTAGGGTTCTTAGGGTTCTTAGGGCTCTTAGGGTTCTTAGGGTTCTTAGGGCTCTTAGGGTTTAGGGTGCAGGGTTTGCAGGGTTTAGGGTTCTTAGGGGTTTATGGGTTTAGCGGTTTTAAACGGCTTTAAGGGCTTAGGAATTTCGCGAGCTCAGGGGCTTTCTCTATGAGTGTTGATGGCTTGCGGTTGCGCAATAGTCCAGAGACCAATGCCAGGATACATGGGACCTTCCGAAAATAGGAGGAGGGGGTACCTTATTTTGGGGTCCTTATAATAAGGATCCTACCATTTAGGGTACTATATTAGGGTCCCCTATTTTCGGAAACCCCCACATCGTGACTGTGATTCCTCCCCGGACCCCTCCATGTCGAGGTAGCCGCACAGCACTCCTTAACCATGTTGGATGTACTTCAGACGGACCCAACTTCCGATCAACACCTAAAGCCCCAAGGATGTGAGACCCAGAGAACCCAACATACCTGAATTAAGGGATATACCTTAAACTATAGGGGCCTTACTACTATGACTTAAGGCATATTCCTTAAATTAAGGGGTATGGGGTTCTCTGGGGAGGTCTGAGGATCTCAAGCTCTGAACCAAAGACCCGGATGGCCCATGCGAACCGACACAGCTGACGCCAACCTTCCGTTTGAAGAACACCTAGGTAGTTCTCTAAATTAGGGGTCCCTTTTTAGGTCCCAAATATAGGGACCCAAGTTTAGAGAACTACCCACATACAGTAGGCCGGCCCCGGAAGTTTTAGAACAGCCCGAACGAGAAAAACTAACCCAGACTTTGAAGTCGAAAAGCCGTGAGAGTCTGAACCGCTCCGGGGTTCGAAGCTTGCCGGTCGGGGCCACGAAGAAGAGGTTTGAGGACTTGCATAGTCCATTGGGGTTTAGTGTAGGTTTCCCCGAACAATCCTACAATAAACCCTATAAACCCTACATCCTAAACCCTAAACCCAAATCCTACAAAACCCTACACCCTAAATCCTTGCTCCAAGCACAATCGGATGGAGTGCCTCGCTCTGCAGCTTTCTGGAACCACTCCGCAGCTGCCGAGTCGTTCTTTGGCAGGCCTTGGCCCATGGCCTGGAAGCGGCTGCATTTCCAGGGGGAGCTCCCTGAGGCGTTGGGCTCTGATTTAGGGTTTAGGGTTTTAGGGTTTAGGGTTTAGGGGCTTAGAGGTCTCAGGCTTTAGGGGTTTCGGTGTTCGCACTCGGACAAGCCAGGCGAGGCTCTTGGTGCATAGTCGGACGAGGTGCAGGGTTTAGGGTTTTGGGGTTGGGGTTTTGGGTCACTCTAGCTATGGGAATACAAACCAACTTGCGCCGGAAAGGCTGCAACACCTTGCGGCCCCACTGTACATTCTAATCTAGATAAGGCCGCCGCACTTTAGCTTCAACTGCAAAGTCTAGGTGTTTAGGAGAAGACAGTACTTCAGGTGCTTCGACAAAGGGTAACCCGTTACACCCTAAATTCCCTAAGCTCGAGACCTTAACCCCTGTAACCCTTGCACTCTAAAGCCCTACTCAAGCATACTCCAGCTTGGTCACCAGTGCGACGCCGAGGAGGAACTGTGCCTCCTGTGCCACAGACTTCGCGGAAGAAGCCTCAACCCAACTCCGGGTTCCATCAACAACCTCAAACCTACCACAACCTCGTCCTTTTTCGGCTATGAGTTTGAATGCTAAGCTGATCAACCCGAATGTAGAGTTGCAAGGGGCTTTCCTATCGGTCTCTGCCAAACGGCCGCCTGCGGCTGACAACCCCAACCGCGCCGCCGTCCAAACGCAACCAACATCTGACACTAATTTAAGAATTTGGGCTTTACATAAATCCCAATACTCAAGGACAAATGCAATCTTCGGTCCGGCACTGAAGTGGAAAGTCCGACCCAGCCAGTCCTGAACCCTAGCTCCCGCTTGCGATCCTCATGATCCTGATCTGCGGCCCTCTGCAACCACTCGGCGGCAAACTCGTTGCCAGTAGCCACCGCGAGGTCCTTGCTTGGCTAGTCAACCCTAAACCCTAAACCCGAGTCTGTTTGACGGTTCAAACCGGTTTCGAGGGGTTCAAGCTTACTTCGCCCCGGCCTTGCTCGAAGCCGTCAGAGGCTCCTTCTGGCCCCTCCGAGAACCTCTTCCCTCCTCTTCGTACCCTCCCCCCTCCCCCCCACTCTCCTCCCTCCGCAGCCCGCATTCTCACCGTGCCCTGATGTAAAGACTACTCTTCACCTGCGACCCGGCCCAGGCGGACGACAGCAGGCGCTTGCAACTAAGGCTTACGGATTTGGGGGCCGGAGATGGCTGGGGCCTACTGCTTCTCACAACTGTCAACATCGAGGACAAAGGTCACCTCTCAGCCACGTCGAAGAGCTCATGGCTATTACGGGTATCCGGTCCATGATCATGAGCAAAAAGGCCACGACAGACCCATACAAGGCCCAGTTCGACGCAGGCCAGGTTGTTGGCATATCAGATGAAGACCAAGTAGCACGCTGGCAATCACAAAGCAATTTCGCATTGAAGTACTATACACGTCCAGATTAGGCCCCGTGTAATTTTGGAAACTCCCAAATGGACTTACAGGACCAATTAAATACAGTCCCGTGCGCTGTGCACCCCATCCCTGCGCTGAAACGTTGATCAAACCCTTCGCAACTGAGTACCTGAATCTACTGCGCGGCAGTTAAAGAGTGGTGTGGCCCATGCTTGCTGAACCACCGCCACCCACGCTCGAGACTAAACAAAACCTACCCCCCATCCCTCCAGGTACGTACTATAGAGGGTCCTAGAGCCCCTAGGGCCCTATATAGAAGGTACCTCGAAGGTTAGGGTACTCTCCTGGAAGCCCCGAAGCCCCAACCTGGATCCCGGCACCCAAGAGCCCAAAGTCCTCCAACAGCTCTCTTCCCAGCGTGTACTGGGCCTTGGCAGATCCCGCGTCGGCGGCCACTTGCAGCCAAAAGAAAGCCGAAGCCTGATCCTTGGCTTTGTTTGCTTCTGCTTGTGGTTTAGAGGTAGGCTGTTTCCGGTCTAGGGTTTGCTTACTTCTGCTTGTGGTTTAGAATTCGGCTGTTTCCGGGCTATGGTTTGCTTGCTTGTGTTTTGTGGCTTAGAATTCAGGGGTTTACGGGTTAGGGGTCTCGTGTAAGTTTGGGGTTTGGCTTTGCTTGGCTTTGTGGTGTGCAAGGGGCTGGCGGGAGCTTAGGATGCAGGGCTTTCTAGGCTTCTTTGTTGGTTGAGGGGGGCGGGGCGGTCCTTGGCTACCGGGAACGAAGCCCACACCGGGCTTCATGGGCCTTGGTAGTGCACTTCTGGCTAATGCTCCTCATCCTGATCCTCATCCTACGACGGCGACTAACACCCTTATCAGTATGACTACTGGCACCGCCACCTTTCTTCATTGGATCCTAGGATCCCGTTGCTACCCTACCTTTGCCTTAAGATCCCCACTCAACCCTTTACCCTGAAGCTTAAACTGGGAAGCCCCACCCCAGACCCTCAAACCCCTAAGCCCGTAGTCGCTCAGCCCCGAAGCGCTATGTCGTACCCGAAGCCCTAAGTCGTAGTCCCTTAGCTGCACGAGGCTCCATTGGACCATGCTTTCCTTCCAGAAAGCACTCGGCGAGCTGAAAGAAGGTCTGAGACGTCTGCTCATGACACTTCTGTTGTTTATGGGGAGGCCTGAAGAGCGAGAATAGAGTCTGAATAGAGTATTGAAGAACACTTGTAACACTAACGACAAGAACCTTACAAACACCCTAAACCTAGAATCCAAAACGCTCCGAAATGGCCTCTGCAAAGAGCGCCGTGCGCGAGGCGCCGCTTTCCAGCGCCCGTCGAGCCCAAGTTGCGCTGCAGTTCCGGTTCACCTGGGTTTAAGAAGCCCTAAACCCTAAACTCTAAACCCCAAAACCCTAAACCCTTGTGTTTCTGACAATGTCGTTCCCTGGCTGAACTCTGTAAGCCCCGGCCACAGAGAAAACGCCCCTCCTAAACCGTCACCGTGGAAACCTTAAGAGCACCAGCCAGGTCCTCCGAGGTCTCTCCACAACTTAAGCTACGGGAACTGAAGGGCCCAGGGCAAGGGCAACATACTCTCCCTCTCTCTCGCTCTCTCTCTCGCTCTTGCTCTTTCTCTCTCTCTCTCTCTCTCTCAATCTCTCTCCCTCTCTTTCTCTCTCTCTCTCTCTCTCTCTCTCTGTCTCCCCCTCTCTCTCTCTCTCTCTCTCTCTTGCTCTCTTTCTCTCTCACTCTCTCAATGTCTCTCCCTCTCTCTTTCTCTCGCTCTACCTACCTGTTCTGTCTATGTACCGTTCGATCTATTTATCTATCTGTTTCGGGTTCCAAGGCTTGGGATATGAAAGCATGGTGGCATACTCGAAAAACTTACTGAAACAGCTGAGGTCCCTCTATGTCAGCCCTTGTGTATATGAGGGGGGTCTTCATCATCAAACGTCTCACAGCTCCGCCGCCCAATGCTCGTGTTCTACATGTACAATGGATTTTGATAGAGGTGCTGAAAGCTTTACAAATGTTGACAGCAAGCAGTAAATTGTAAATCCACGCTACCAACCCTAAAACGCCTAAAACCCTAAACCACGAACCTTAAACCCCGCACCATCCCCAGACACAAACCCAAAGCCCCATGTAACCCCAACACCCTAAACCAAAATCAGCACTCCAAACCCTCAAGTCTGAGTTTGGTACCTTGGTCAAAGGAAACTACAGGTGGGTGGGGGGTTGGTGGGTGGGGGGTTTAGGGTATATAGGGCTTCTACAAGGACTCCATAAGGTATACAGACCTTCTATAAGGCTCCTATAACGCAACTACCCGTAACTACCCACCTGAAAATGTCCTAGGCTTGAGCCCCAAGCCCTAAATCCTAAACACGCAAACCCGGTTTTGCTCAACCCTGTACCGGGTAGTTCTCCAAACTACAGCCCCTCTTATGAAAAGCACCCTAAGAGGGACTACCCCCCTGCATGAAACCTAAACCCTAAAGCCGAAACCTCTAAAACCTAAACCCCCAAAACCCTGCACCCAGGAACCCCAAATCCTACCCCTCAACCCTAAACCCAGAAAACCCTGCACCTCCATGAACTTAAACCCTAAAGCCTAAAAAAACCCTAAACCCTAAACCTTTAAAACCTAAACCCCTCAACCCTAAACCCAGAAAGCCCTGCACCTCCATGAACTTGCCATCCATGCAGAACTCGGCCAGAAGAAGCTGAGCTTTCACGCAGCCGCCAGCTGAAGCTTGCAGGTAGTAGCGGTACACGTCCTTAGGGTTTAGGGGTTTATGGTTTAGGGTTTTAGGGTTTAGGGTTCAGGGTTTGAGGGTTTAGGGCTTAGGGTTTTAGGGTTTTAGGGTTTTAAGGTTTTAAGGTTAAGGGGTTGTATTTAAGTTACCATAATGGGGATCTATAGAAAATAATATGGTTTCTTTACCATGGTAACTTAAATTTAAATCCCCTAACAAGAACCCAGCGTCCTTACTTCTCCAGCCTCCTAAGGGAACTTCAGGTTTGGGCACACGGACAAAGCCTTGGGCTTGGGTGTGTAGATGTTATTATTAGGCCCCCCATTATTATTAGGCGGCTCTAAACACTGAAGCATTCGCTTGCCGGGGGTCCGAGGCTGCTTGCTCCAGAGCTCCGTCGCTCCTGCCAAGGCTCTGTCAACAAACATATACCTCAAATTGAACCTCCTCCTCTTCCGCTGGACCCTGAAAGCCTCTCTTCCCCCCCCCCCCCGTA
>CAJNJA010006716.1:0-16690 GCA_905231915.1 Symbiodinium necroappetens
GGGGGGGTTGGGAGTTTTGGGGGTGTGGGCTCTAGACATGCATTAGTCCAGGCTGCACGGAGTTCGGAGCTCTTAGTGGGATGTCGAAAGGCAGTCTAGTGAGTCTCGTGGAGGGGGACCCACTGCCACGCCTTTACAAAACACTGATCGGAATCACCCGGGTCTCAGGAGGTTCTGACCATGTACTACTGTTGATGATATACATCCTGCATTACCTTAAGGACCCTAAACTATGGGAATTATGGTATATGCCTTATAAGGGGTAATGCAGGATTTATATCATGAACCGTATGTCGGGCCGGTATCTGCAGGGCCAATATATGGGCCTGAACAACAACCATGATAATTGATAATGACAATAATAACAGCAATAATTGAAACAGCTACAACAAAAAATAGTGAACATGACAATACGATTATCTTTGTTAATATCAAGGTTAGTACGAATATTGATATTGACCTCAATATCAGTATCAGTATCAGTATTGATGCTATTCATAATAGCAACAGCAATAATAACGATAACAATAGCAATAACCTTAAACATAATACTTTTAGCACAAAAAAAGATTAACAATAATAACCACCCCGCCGCCACCACCACCACCACCACAACAACAACACCAGCAGCAGCAGCAGCAGCAGCAACAGCGCAGCAGCAACGCCATCAGCAAATATAAGGGCATCAATGCTAATCATATTAAGACTAGTGCTTTCGGCTATTATTATACTACAGACAACGTGGGAGTATACGGGAAGAATATTCGGACCACTACATTAGATGGGGCTTAGGGTTCCTTGCGATATGCCTCCTGGGAGGTGACAGGGGCCGGACAGAAGCCGCTGCAGCTGCATTTGCCACCCTGGCACCAAAGGACCGTATCTAAGGGCCTCAATAACCCAATATAGTATACGCAAAACAAACGATAAAAACTAGACCCTAAACCCTAAGGGCAACAGAGGATTCATCCGAGATTCCTTTCCGATCCTCCCGGGGTTCTTCACATCCAAGCCCAAAGAGGAGAAGACCAAACCGATCCGTGCCTGCACTCCACACCCCAAACCGTCAACCCTCCCTCAGAACCCAGAAGGCCAACCTGGCCTGAACCGTTTGTGTATTATTTCGGCCATGTCAGAGACATGGTCAAAAGAGATGTACATAGCTAGCTGCAGACTCCGAAACGAAGCATTTCTGACGCTGGGAAGCGCTTCGCCCTAGTCTTCCTCACCCCTGTAGGACACCTTGGGTAGCTTCTTTCACTGAGGGGTCCTGACATTCTGGCTCCTACTGCTTAGAGTCTATATGTTTTGCCCCGTGCTTTATGCAACTCGCAGCTATGCATGAACCTGAAACGACGGTCCCCAAACACAGCCTGGGCGTCGCCGCTGCTTGCCCGTCCTGGAAGCACAGATCTCGAGTTCAGCGTTTAAGCCGTGCGGGGGGGAGGGTTATATAGGGCCTAAACGTTTATGCGCAAAACCTAATGCTTTCGGGTTTGGGATCTGGTATTTTGGGGCTTATGGGTGGAAGAGTCAGGAGACAAGGTGCTGCGATGCGGTCTTATGATGTGGTCTTATCATGACAGGACTTGGCAATCTTCGAGATGCGGGCATGCACGAAACAGCAACACTTGCTGATCCCTCGTCTGGAAAAAAAGAGAACTTACGAGACCTCGCAAATGCTCCTCTGAAGCCGACAAGAATGCCCAAACAAACTCGAAGCTGGACTGCTCGAAACCCTCGCAGCCCTCCACATCTGAAGATGCTGACGTCCGTGCTCCAAGCTCTAAGGACTGTTCAGGCGCGACATCTCCAACTCAATGTGCATGTTTCCGGTTGAGGGGTTAGTCTTTTGGAAGTTTGAGGGTTCAGGATGCTTTCAGAAAACTTCCCCTAAACCCAAAACCCTAAACCCTAAATTAAGAATTTGGGCTCTAGAGCTCATTGCTTACAACGGGTGTCGGCGAAGCTGGGCTCCAAAGCCCTGGGCCTCAGCTCCGGCGGCGAGGCCGAAGCCGGAGATGTTCGATCGAACTTCGGCTCCCCATGCTGTGCATGATGTGTATTCTACTTCTGAAAGAAGCTACATACGAAGGATGTGTGTACATATGTGTGTGTGTATATATATATACATACATACACGTATGTGTGTATGCATGAATATATACACATACATACATACATACATACATACATACCTACATACATATACAGATACATACATGTTCCAGACACGCTGAAACCCCTGCGCCAGATGAGTACCCAAAAATCCTAAGCCCTAAGCCCCTGACTGCAGCAGCAGAACTCCCGAGCGCTGCCTGTGGGGACGCGGTTGTAGCACCTGCTGCACTTGGACGTTTCTGTGCGGTGAAAAGAAAGTGGCTGATACCAGTAGCGAGCACTAGTACGGCTAGTAGGCCGAAGCTCGCTAGGGAGTAGTTTTGTTGGTGTGACTACGGCTATCCTTGCGATTCATATCGAAGTTCTGCTTCTTGACATCATTCAGCTAACGTATCATGACGATGACGATGACGTTGGTAATGAGAATGATGAGGAGGAGGAGCGGGAGCGGGAGCGGGAGCAGGAGCAGGAGCAGGAGCAGGAGCAGGAGCAGGAGCAGGAGCAGGAGCAGGAGAAGGAGGACGACGATGATGATGATGATGGACATGATGATGATGATGAAGAAGAAGTTGTTGATGTTGATGATGATGTCGGTAATGATGGTGACATTGATGATGATTCATCATGGTGATGATGTTGATGATGATGGTGGTGATGATGATGATGATGGTGGCGACGATAATGACAACGGTGATGAAGGCATTGGCAATTATCATGAGGATGATACACCGATAAAACTCGTAATCACTGGGGCACTTGGTGCGACCATCGTCGCCAATGTACACACCCGGAGCGTGCCTGCCGTTACCAAACAAGCTCAGCTTTTCTTCCCAAACCTCGGATCCTAAATCTGACGTCTGACATCCTGAGCCTCATTCCCCGGGGCTCCATCAACCTTTTATCTGCAACCTGTATTGGTATAGTCCTTGGTACTGTATTAGAGGCCTTGTAGAAAATCTTAAACCTAACCCTAAACCCTAAACCCTAAAAGCCCCAATGAATACGCTGCCAATACCCGGAATTCCATCGCCTGCTGCGTCGGCCGCAGCGGCAGGCGCCTCGGGTGGCGCAGCCTCACAAGGTTGCTGGCTACCACAAACAGCAAGTATAATCCCAGAGAACCCAATACCCCTTAAAGAAAGGCATATACCTTGAATTATAGGGGCCTTCATATTATGATTTAAGGTATATATTCCTTAATAAAGGAGTATTGGGTTCTCTGGGATCCCAGAGTCTATACGCTCGAAAGATCACTACTGGCTGTGCCACTCTCAGATATGCTTTGAGCTGCTCCGTTTTTTTCCAGGATGGAATGGTCCTGTAGTAGCTTCTTTTGCGATCGTTGTTACGTTTGTTCCTTGTGTCACCTCCGCCATGGCCATGACGACGACGATAACTACGTTTTACTGTTGCTGCTGTTGTCCCGATGCAGGCCATACAGGAGCCTGAACTGCTAGAAGGGGACACCTAAGACATGGCATGGCTAATTTAGATAATCAGATATGGGTTCAGGGTTTAGGGTTTAGGGTTTAGGGTTTAGGGTGTAATATGGCTTCTTTAATGAAACGGCTTCCCTTGCCAGTCATGCTCAGCCCTGCGACTTCCGCACGGCCAAAAATGGGAAGAACGAAGAGAAACGGTTCGGACTGCTTTGCTAGACGCTTCCGTTGTCGAGGCTATCCAATGCAAACTCCAAGATTCGATGATAAACCCTAAACCCCAAAACCCCTGAACCCTACACCCTAAAACCCTAAAACCCTAAACCATGCGGGCACTCGCAAGAAAGCCTCCTAGAACTCCTACAAAGCGGACCGTCTTCAGTTGCCAGGGCCCTTGGCATGAAACCTACAGTTCAGGGTTTAGGGTTTAGGGTTTAGGGTTTAGGGTTCAGGGTTTAGGGTTTAGGGTTTAAGGTTTAGGGTTTAGGATTTAGGGTTTAGGGTTTAGGGTTTAGGAATTAGGGCTTAGGATTTAGGGTTTACAGGTGGTTTCCGAACTCCAGAGTGGTTGATCAAAGTTTTGCTTGCGAAGAAACAATTCCTAAAGAATCCGAATCAACTCGGCAGGTTCATCCTGCTGCATGAACGCACAAATCACTCACAAGTCATTCCAACTCGCCGGAGTATGCTTGAACTACATTCGGTTATGGGTTGGCTTTGCCTTGGACCTCCGAGTACCTTCCTTACTTCCTTCCTTCACCAGCCTTGGCGGGTGCTTCCGCAGGAGCCTCGCAGAAGCGAAAAAGGGCAGTCGGCCGACAAAAGACAAGCAACCCAGTCTGGTAGATCTCTAATTAACCGCTCTCCGCCACCACAAAACCCACGAACCTTGGGACTTCAAGCCTGGAAAGCTATGCCATACACCGGCCCTTAACCCTAGAACCTGCTTCCTTGGCTCCACTTCGGGATGAGGCGGTGTCCGCGGAGATATGGGAGCTTCATAGACCAGGACATCTCTGGGCAAACGGCATCATTTCCCTGAAAACAACACGAAGTCCTCACTAGAAACTGAGCATGCGCAAACCCGATGATGACGCCTGTCATAATGATGAAGGTGATGACGTTGATGATGATGCTGCTGCCGATGATGACGGTGATGGTGATGGTGGCAGCGATGATGATCATGATGAGTAGTAAAGTGATGATGGCAATGGTGCTGGTGGCGATGATGACGATGACGATGACGATGATGATGATGATGATGGGGAGGAGGAGGATAATGATTCGGATAATGGTGACGGTCATGGTGCTGGTGGTGCTGGTGATGCTGATGATGGTGCTGATGGTACTTCTGACGACGATGGTGGTGGCGATGATGATGAAGATGAGGAGGATAATGTTGATGCTACTGGTGCCGGTATATGATGGTGATGATGGTGATGAGGATGAGGATGGTGGTGATAATGGTAATTGTCCTGAGGATGGTGGTGGTGGTGGTGGTGGTGGTGGTGGTGGTGGTGGTGCTGGTGGTGGTGGTGGTGGTGATGATGATGGTAAGGATGGTGAGGATGGTAGGGATTGTGACGATGGGATGATTGTGATTATGGTGATGGTGACGCTGGTGGCGGCGATGATGATGAGGTGGATATGATGGCGGCGATGATGCTGCTGATGACGATGCTGCTGGTGGTGGCGGTGATGATGATGTGGTGATGGTGCTGATGATGATGATGATGATGACATAGTAATAATCTCCGCAAAATAGCTACCACTCGCTCCAATACCACAAATACAAGTACCCACTTGTTAGTAGCTTCTCAACACACGCGTTGTTGCACACGGACAGCCAGGCGAGCTGCCCTCAGCACTTCGTTCGTCGTTTGTGATGTTGAGGATGGGGGCGTGGTTTTCGGATCCGTTCGTGCGACTCTGGGACACACCGGTTTCAAGCACTTTATGCATATGCGACTACGGCCTTCCGAGTCTGTAGTAGTGCCTGCAGCAAGGAGCCCACCACGCGATTTGTACAGATTCTCGACGTTGCAAGCCGCAACTACAAGCCACTACATCTCCATCTCCGGGACAATACATTGTTGCCAGAACGAAAACCAAAGCACACGACGACCACGCCGAAGTGAGTTTTGCCCCACAGTCGCTGAACCCGAAGAGCCTGAACCCAAGGAGAAGTGCTTGGCTCCGGGCCGACTTGGCTGCTGTAGGCCCCCTCTTGGCTAGTTGGACCTGGCATGGGTGGCAGTGACAAAAGTTCAAAAACATCAAGAAACCCTAAACCCTAAACCCCTAAACCCTAATCCCTAAACCAAAGGAAGACACGTTTAATGTGTAGGGTTTCGAGCCGGTTCGAAGTTTCGGGGGGGAGGATCTCTTCGAGTCGACTGCGAGGGACTCGGGACTGTGGGGTTCAGGATGTCTATGTGGGTAGTAGTTCTCTAAATTAGGGACCCTAAAAGGGTTTAGGGTTTAGGGTTTAGGGTTTAGGGTTTAGGGTTTAGGGTTTAGGGTTTAGGGTTTAGGGAGGGACCCTAAAAGGGACCCTAATTTAGAAACTTCCCCATGTGGGCGGGCGTTGAGGAAAGTTGAACTAAGAAGCTGGAAGCCTGCATACCCCAAGTTCTGCGAGGACTAATTGGTGGATCTACAGTGTAGAGACGAGTGATCAGGTCACCCGCAGGGCTCTGGTGCAGCAAAATGCTTCCCAGTCCCCTTTTGGAGGGTTCGGGATAGGTGGTGCAACAGTGATGTACTCTTCTTGCAAAGCAACATGGGCCCCTAAACCCTAAACCCTAAACCCCTAAACTTAACCCTACACCCCTAAACCCCTAAACCCTAAACCCTAACTGCAAACAGCTGCGAAGCTCAGTCTTCCCGGCTGCACCCGCAAAGAATTCCGGCCGTATTCCCCCACCCCCCTTCCCCTGTTCTTAGGAAGACAAGACCCTCATTCAGTCAAGCGTTGCATGGGATCCATACACTCCGGGGATGCGATAATGCACGCAACTATTCCAGATCACTTTTGTCGTTGGCCAACTAAGAACACACAACACCCCGACCGACCACAAAAACGAATAATGTGCAACTATGCCATCACAGCTTTCTTGGAAAAGAACGCAACCCAGGACAGCTTTCCCGATTGCCCACTAACACGATCAAACACTCAACAATTCAAGGATGATTCTCTTTGGCCTGCTGCCTGCCCTAAACCCTTAACACAAGTCGCAAGCACCATCCATGCATCGGGCTCGCCGAAGACCTCAACCTGTTCCGGAGGGGTGAGCTAGCTTAAACAACCAAAACACACAGCCACACACAAGGACCCACACACACACACACACGCACACACAGACACACACACACACACACTCATTCTGGCCCGCATATAACCTCTAGGACAGGATGTTTATGATGAGAAACTACGCCATATAGCAATAATAATTATTATTATGACTATGCTTATTGTTATTATTAGTATTAGTATTAGTATTCGTATTCGTATTAGCATTAGCATTAGTATTAGTATTAGTATTAGTATTACTATTAGCATTAGCATTAGCATTAGCATGAGTATGAGTATGAGTATGAGTATTACGTAGTATTAGTATTAGTATTAGTATTAGTATTAGTATTAGTGTTTGTATTAGTATTGGTATTGGTATTGGTATTATTGGTATTATTGGTATTAGTAGTAGTAGTAGTAGTAGTAGTAGTAGTAATGACAGGTGATGGGGCTTGGGGCCTCGGCCTCCAGGCCTCGGATCTAGGAGCAGAAGCCCTGCCACCGATTCTTCTTCAAGATCCCGACTTCAACCGACCCTGAAGCCCAAATGTTTAGGGTTTAGGGTTTTAACCGCGAACCCAGAGAACCCAATACCCCTTAATGTAAGGAATATAGACCTTAAATACTAATAACAGTAAGGCCCTGAAAAGCCCAAAACCGAACAAGACAAAGACAAAGAGGTGCGGCATGGAAATCACAAGAGATCACCCCCTCAGGAGTTGGAGCTTTCCAGTCTGATCGAGGTTGGTCGGTCAGTGGAGGTACTGTAGGGCCCTAAGTAATTACAAACGCTATGTTGGGGCTCCTTGTTGCATTTGTAGTATAATCTTTGCCAAAGCCCTGTTGGCTTTACTAGCTCGAGCGGATAGTGATAGGATTTGGTTGGGGACTTCGGGGCAATGGAGTTTGGAGAGGTGCTTTCGATTGCTGATTTCATGCATCGAACTGGGCAGTGAAGGCACGTTGCTGGTCAGGGGAGCTTGGGGGCCGGGTACAGTTCGGAGGCAGAAGCGGCCAAGAAAGGGAGGGAGTGGCGAGGCTGCTCGGCCAAGCTCCTGCCACGTTACAAACTGTACTCTTCACTGCTGCAGCAGGACTCAGGCGACCAGTGCAGCACAGACAGGATCGTCACCAGCACATTTTGTGAGTAGTGAGATCGGGAAACTTACCCACAGCACATTGCGCACCAAAGTCCATGGATTGATTGGTGACAGCCAAAAAACGTCATTACAATGGCAACGGGCCACGGACAGCTTTACTTGTTGATTCTAAAGGTCCGATTACTATGCTGTTGTGCGTGAGACTGCATGCAGTCACACCAAAGTGGATGCCGGAGGCAAGTGCCGGAGGCTGTGAAGGTAACTCTATAATTACACCAGATCCCAAAACCCTCGAAAATCCCCTAAACCCTAAAACTCTAAACCCTAAAACTCTAGACCCTAAACCCTAAACCCTAAAACTCTAAAACCCTAAAACCTAAAACCCTAAACCCTAAAACCCTAAACCCTAATTTCCAAGCTCCTAAAGACCTCAACCTTTTTTGCGAGACCCGCCTTCGCACTCCACTTCCTGAGGAAGCTTACTGCCTCAGCTTCGCCAGCCTGCGTATCGGGTTTAGGGTACAAAATAGGGGCCTTAAGAATTAGAATATGGTTTTTGTCGGTGTATATTCTATTATAACCATAATAAGGAACCACCAAAATAGTATAGTATTGGTAATTATTGAAGCCCCTATATTATATAAGGGGCTTCGGTAGGACAGGGTCTAGGACCAAGCTTCACAGCGTCAAGAGGGGTCTAGGGGAAAAACAGCTCTGTAAGAATATCTGCATCTACATGCGGACCGACTTTGCCTATTTTTGGTGCATGCAGACACCGAGTGAAAGAGAAAAATAGAGAGAGAGAGAGAGAGAGGGAGAGAGACAGGTACACAGACAGACAGACAAACAGACAGACAGACAGACAAACAGACAGACAGCCAGCCCGTCGGCCGGCCGGCAGGCAGGCAGGCAGACCAGACAAACTAGACAGACCGAGAGACAGAGAGACGGAGAGACATTGAGACAGAGAGACAAAGAGACAGAGAGAGAATGAGTGAGACACGATGTGGGGCCTCTTTTGGGGCGACGATAGCTTTAGAAGTTGGGTGTTGGCGATCATGGCTGTGGCAATGAATTATGATGATGATGGCAGCAGGAGGAGGAGCTGGAGCTGGTAAACCCTAAACCCTAAATCCTACCTATAGTCTCCATTGTAGTTCCTTTTCTTGGTTTAACCAATTCTATATTAAGGATCCTAAAAGGTAACCCCAAAAAGGAACTACAATGGAGACTATAGGTAGACCCCAAAACCGCTGATGGCAGGACGATGTCTCTTTGCCGAAGCCTTCCGGAGCCTCTAACCCGAGACCCGAGCCGGATCTAAGTTTGGACTCGACGGTCTGGAACCCTAAACCCTGAACCCCCAAACGCCTAAACCCTAAACCCTGAACCCTAAACCCCTAAACCCTGAACCCTAAACCCCTAAGCCCTAAACCCAAACCCCTAAACCCCTAAACCCCTACCATATAGATCCCTTAAAGGAGCCCTCGTAGATGCCCTTAAAGGAACCCTTATAAATGCCCTTATAGCCCCTAAACCCTAAGGCGTCCTCTTGGAAGACTTCAGGCTCAGCTGCAGCGGCTGGTCTTTCGGGCGCAGGACGTGGATCTCCGGCGGCAGCCTTTTTCTTTAAAGGAAACTACAGGTGGGGAGTTTAGGGAATATAGGGCTTAGGGCTTTTAGGGCTTTTAGGACTTTAGGGTTTAGGCTTTTAGGGTTTAGGGTTTAGGGTGTATAGGGCTTCTGTAAGGCTTCTATGAGGTATATAGACCTTCTATAAGGCTCCCATAACGGCAACTACCCACCTGAAAATGTCCTAGATTTCGGGTGCGCCGGGAAGGCTTTGGGGTTTCGTCTTAAGGGATCCACAAGGGTTCCTTTAAGGGATCTATAAGTGTTCCTTTAAGGGATCTATAAGGGTTCATTCAAGGGATCTGTAGGGATTTATGGTCTAGGGTCTAGGATGAAGGTTTCTGGGTTTAGGGTTTAAGGATTTAGGGTTTCTCGTTTTGACTTCAGTTGTTTAGGCTTTGGGGTTCAGGGTTTTGGTTAGGGTTTAGGGGTTTAGGGTATACGGACCAGTGGTTAGGGGGAGGCTTGGGGGTTCGAGGCTTAGGCGTAGTGGCCGAAGCCCCAAAACCCTGAACCCTAAACCCTTCATTAACCCTAAACCCTGAACCCTAAACCTTTATTAACCCTAAACCCTGAACCCTACACCCCCTAAACCCTGAACCCTAAACCATAAACCCTGAACCCTAAACCATAAACCCTAAACCCTGAACCCTAAACCCTAAACCCAGGCAGCCCGGTAGCCGGCTTGTCTCCGGCTCTTCGCTTCGCCTGAAGTGGGCCACCAGATGATCCTCACTCTCATCGGGATGACTCGGGGCAGAAAGGGTGTAGGGTCTAAGGTTTAGGGATTAGGGTTTAAGGGTTAGGGTTTAGGGTTTAGGGCTTAAGGTTTAGGGTTTAGGAGGGTTTAGGCTTTAGGAAAGGGTCCCATGGGAGAGTGTTTAGGCCTTGGCCGGTGATAAGGGCTTTCGGTGCCTTTTTGTCATATGCTCAAATCGCCTCATATGGGCAGTACGGTTGATGATAAAACTCCTGCGTCCTGCATTACCTATAATAAGGAACATACCATAATTCCCCCTAGTTTAGGGTCCTTAAGGTAATGCAGGATTTATATCATTCAGCGTATTATTGACCTTCCGATCGGCTTCGAGGAGAGGCCCTACAGGAGCGGCGAAGCAAAGTAGAGTTGGGGGGCCTTGGGGGCGGGTTTAGGGGCCTAGGGTTTAGGGTTTCAGTGCTTCGGGTTTGGAGCGGAGGCTTTTATTACGGCTGCCATGAGCACGAAAGTTTCCGAACATGCCTTTTTAAACAAGCCCGGTTGCGCGATTCGCACAGACGCGAGGTGCAGTCGAAACTTAGGGCTGATGTGTATTGTTTGCTTTAGGAGTGAAGGCTTTTAAGGGACAATAGGAGGGACCCCTAGAAGGGACCCCTTATCCTAAGACCCTATATAACCCTTATACACCCCTTATATAGTCTCATAAGGCCCCTATATAACCCCAAGGGTCCCTTTAAGGGTCTCTCCTTTAGTCCCTTGAGGCTTAGGGTTTAAGGTTCAAAGGCCCTAGTGCTTCGGGACTCAGGAACTCGCGATTTCACCGGTCGGGGTTCGGGGGAGAGAAGCTCCAAGACTTACCTGCAGATAGCCGCTAGAAACCTTCCCAAAGCGCGCTGCAGCCTTGCATCCCGCCCCTTATATTTAGGATCCTATAAGGTAATCCCAAAAAGGAGCTCCTTTTTGTGCCTCTGGGTATATATCCTGAACCCTTAACCCTACCCGGGTTCTCTTTTCAATGCTGGGGCTCTGGGGGCTTCGACCAAACATCGGGGCTTCGGAGTCTCAGCCGTCGAGGGCTCCGGGGCTTTAGAGTCGAAACCTGCTGGGTGGTTTAGGGTTTAGGGTTTAGGGTTTAGGGCTTAGGGTTTAGGGTTTAGGGTTTAGGGTTTCAAGTTCAGAGTCAGCAACTCGGGTTCTAGCCCCCGAAAACTCGGGTTCTAGTCATGAAGAGCCGGAAAATCAGGTTTGGTAGGTGATTTTTGATGTGCAAGGGCTCCCTTTCTCCACGCGATGGTGTTTAGGGGTCGGGGATTCCCTAAACCCTAAAACCCCGTGCAAGCTGTTCAGCTGGGGCTCTCCGGTGCTGGTGTCTGCTACGTCACCCGAGCTTCCAGCACGGGCAGGAAGCAACACCACATGCCTGAACAAGAAGGGCTCGGGCGTTGAGGTGTTGTAGAGGCCTACACAATTAACAACACGATTTTGGGGTTCCTTACTGTAGTTATAGTACAATATACCCCCAAAAGCCATATTCTGATTATTAAGGCCCCTGTATTACTCTTACGCTCTTAGGGTTTGGGGTGTTGGGTCGTGGCCTTCCACAGCGGAACTGTTCGGAAACTACTGACTGCACACCCCTTGACATGATTCTCCAATAATAGGAAGCGAACTGCTACGGGTTCAACCCGAAACCTAGATCCTGCGGGCATAACTCCTAACACCGTCAACATCCCACACCCCAAACTCCGAAACCTCGAAACAGTGACGCCCGATTTTAGACCCCAACCTCGGCGACACCAGCTGGAGGAGGTTCGTCAGGTCCCGCGCCTGACACTCGCCGGCACAAGCTCAAATGACAACTGGCTTGGGCAAGGGATGTCTCGGGCATGTAGCTCAGACGAAACCAGGGCCCACAAACCCTCAACCGTCGTTCAGCTCATCCATGAATCGTGCTGCAGAAGGCCCCCAAACCCGTTGAAGCCCCCGGATTTAAGGTCTCTGTTCGAAGATACCAAACCGTTCGCATGAAAGGTCGGCAAATGGTGATAGGAAGAAGAAGAAGAACTCGTACAAGAATCATAGTCATCAAAACATAATCACAGACACGACCATCGTCACAACCACACATCTTGCAAGCATGAAAGGCATGCTGGAAGAAGCTACAGCCGGCACGAATCGAAGACTACAGGGGGCAGGGAGAGTTACGGTAAGGGCCTGATTAATTAGAATAGGGTTATTTGCTGCTTGATAGTATAATTATAATAAGGAACCCTCCAAATAGTGTAGGCAAATGGGCATGCCCTTTCACCATGAAAAACCGAGAGGGTGCCGATCGAAGAAGGTGGGGGCCTGGAGAAACCCCTGGTTCTTGCTGGGGCTTTAGGCTCTGCAGCTGAAGGGGTCTCAGATGCCATACATCCCGCAAGAAACCTTAGGAGGCAAAATAGGTGCTTCCCTAAACCCTAAACCCGAAGCCCTAAACCCAAAACCCTTAAGAGGCAAAATAAGTGCTTCCCTAAAGCCTAAACCCTAAGCCCTAAGCCCCAAACCCTAAACCCGAAACCCTGAAGAGGCAAAATAGGTACCTATCCAGGCCGGCTCCCGGAAGACTAGAACCCGAACCTGGGGGTTTAAGGTCTAGGGTTTTGGGTGTTTAGGGTTTAGGGGTTGAGGGGCTGAGTTTTTGGGATTTAGGGCTTAAAGGCTTAGAGTTTCGAGTTTAAGGTAACCCGGACCCCAACCGACCCGGATCCTCGAAGGAGTTGTCCGGCAGATACCGGACCTTGCAGTTCACCTTCACCAGCCTGGGGCGGAGGCTCCACCCAGAGAGCCCAACGCAATCTTGGGCTTTGAAGGCTCAACTCTGAAGTTTTGTGGGTTTAGGGTTCAGAGCTTAGGGTTCAGGGTTCAGAGCCTAGGGTTCAGGGTTCAGAGCTTAGGGTTTAGGGTTCAGAGCTTAGGGTTCAGGGTTCAGAGCCTAGGGGTGGAGTGGCGCAGGATTGTGCTTTGAGGTCTGGGCTTTGGGGTTTCGGGGCCGCTGTGGATTTCGGGGTTCGATGGCGGGTTGATGTTTCGGACATAAGCTAAGCAAGCTCCTGCTGCAAGCTAAACCCTGAACCCTAAACCCTAAACCCCTAAACCCCTAAACCCCTAAACCCCTAAACCCTAAACCGTAAACCCCTAAACCCTAAAACCCTAAAACCCTAAACCGTTGTACTCTACAAATCTCCGACCCGAAGGTCAGCCCTTTCTTCACCGACTGCCGGCCTAGAGTCCTGGAGTTGATTAGGGATTTAAGGCTCAGAGTTTAGGATTTCGGGTGTAGGGGTTTTGCAGTTTAGGATTTAAGGCTTAGGAGTTTAGGAGTTTAGGGGTTAGGGTTTAGGGTTTGGGAGTTTAGGGTTTAGGGTTTAGGAGTTAGGATTTGAGGTTTAGGGTTTCACGAGCCCGACGCCTGAAGCCCAAACGTGAAAAACACCGAAAACACTGAGAACAAGAACACTGAGACCGGCAATAATCGTGAGACCTGTCACAAGAGCCACAACAGTAAAGGCCACAACGAAGATGGTAGCAAAAAACGACTACTATTATGATAACTGCCCGAACCTGATACTCCACAACCCCAACACCAACCAAAAGAGAAACAAACAAGAATGCGCCCAAATTCAAAACAAAAATCCTAAACCCGTTAACCTCCCCCCCCTTCCGAAAACACAAAAGAAAGGAGGCGCGCCTGTCACGAACTTCGCAGCGCATGGGCTCTCGAAAGTGCGCGCGGAGGCTCCTTGGCTCATGAGCTGAAGCGTTCTGACTTCTGCAGCTTAGGGTTTAGGGTTTAGGGCGGTTCAAGGTTTAGGGTTTAGGGTTTAGGCAGTTTAGGGTTTAGGGTGTAGGGTTTAGGGTTTAGGGCAGCTTAGGGTTTAGGGTGTAGGGTTTAGGGTTCAGGGCAGTTTAGGGTTTAGAGCTTAGGGTGTGGGGCTTAAGGTTTAGAAGTTTGGGTTGAGTTCTAAGGCTTAGGAGGTTCAGGGTTTCGGCTTTTGGGCTTAGCTCGGACGAGGGGCCATGTAGGGGACTGGATACTTGAATTAGGGGCCTCAATGATGAAGATAGGGTGCGGGAAAATCCTCGTAGAGGGGCCAAAAACCGCTCCCATAAGCGCTTCTAGAATTGGGGAAACGTAGAGCCCTGCTTTAATCAACCCACTCCCCTTGATAGGTGGAATATAAGAGTTCCCTTAAGCGCTCTTTTCACGGCCTTGATACGGTTGATGATGTAAATCCTGCATTACCCATAATAAGGAATATGCCATAACTCCCATACCTAAACCCCTAAAACCCTAAACCCCTAAACCCCTAAACCCCCAAACCCTAAACCCTGTAGTGAAAAAAATCTGCCTATGAAGCCCCGGTGCTCGCGCCACTCCACACTTTCGCCCTCTTCTCCTGCTAGCTCGGCCTCGAGCTTCGCGGCCTCCTGCATAATGTAGGGGCCTTGATAATTAGAACAGGGTTTAGGGTGTAGGGTTTGGGGTTTAGGGTTTTTTTTTGAGCACCTTTTTCCACCTTGCCAATCCAGGGTTTAGGGTTTAGGGTTTAGGGGCATAATGTAGGGGCCTTGATAAGTAGAATAGGGTTTTGGGCTCCGTTATGGTCTAATTGTACTAAGGAACCCTATGGTCTGTAGCAGTTTGCTTTGGGCTCAAAGGTGTTTTGGCTTAAGATTTAGGGCTTCGGGTGTAAAGGTTTAGAGTTTCGGGTTTAAGGTTCGGGGTTAGGGCGCAGGGTTTGGGTTTAGGTTTCCATAAGTACCACCAGTGTACCAATAACGCGAAGAAAAGGACTTGAAGTTGTGACAGAATGACAGTGACAGTGGCTGCCGGTGTATGCAGATCTTCGTGGACAAGCAGCCTCAAAAGCAGCATTGCAGCAGTGGCAGAAGACGGCAGCAGCAACAACTACGCCTAGTTGTGTGACGACTTCGAGTCCACTGCAAGTACAGGCTGTACCCCTTCGAACAGGAAAGGGAAGTGGAGCGGCAGCAACAGCAGTGGGCCCGTCATGCTGACTGTCCTTCAATTAGTGGTACTTCCGTAGTTGATGAAACAGTTTCGTGACGAATACCAGCTTCATTCCTGTGCCTGCCGCTGCAGCTGCTGCTGCTACTGCTGCAGCATATCGGCGACCATGATTTCGTGCAGGAAGACTGAGAGCTACGAGCTACGAGAAGCAATGAAGCGGAAGAGGAGGCAAGTTGAGGAAGATCGGTAGATGAGACTCGGCAGCGGATGGGATGAAGAGAGCAATGAGGCGAAAAGCGGAAATGAAAAGGGACGAACGCGAAGATCGTAGACAAGGATTGCGAGGGATGAAGCACGATGACGACTGATGACGAGGGATGACGGGTAGTGGCCATCGTGACGATGACCATGCAGATGCAATGCAGATGAGCACCTAATCCTCCACCTCCAAAGCCCCGCAACCCAAACACATGCCTTCAAGGTAGACGCATCGGATTTAGAGACCATAAACCCAAGACATCGAAAGGATAGAAGAAAAGCAGACCCAAAGGTACGAAACCCCACCTCCTTCACGGGCAATGCTGAGGGAGTCTCGGGGCCGCTTCCGCTGTACTTGGTCCCCTCCTGATCCTGCAGAACTTCTTGGCTTAGGGCTTTGAGGCGGTTTGCAACGGGGGTAGGGCTTTGGGTTTCGGGTTTGCTTCAAGGTTTCTCAGCACTAAAGTTTCAGGGTTTACATTTGCAGAATTATTCGACTTATTGCGTGAAGGTTTGGGAACTATTGGTTTAGTCAGGCTCTTGTTTCGGACATGAGAAGCCCGTCCTGGGACCGCCACAGCCGCAACTCCGTTGCGGTCAGGAGCTGACCGTACCTGCGCAGCAGTTGCTTTTTAGGAGTCTTCTTGAGCGTGAAAAATAGATGCCTAGGTCCCTAGGGTCGTCCTTTCTAGATGAGAAAAAAGGAAACATAGTTATAGTGCGGAACCTTGAGGAATACCCTTGTTAATTATTCAAGCCTCTATTCCGACCCTGACATTCCGGGGCACGAGTCGCTCTCTGCACGTGGCTCCGCAAAGGCCACAGTCCTCTGAAAATGGCGGGTTACTTACGAGCTTGGAGGATAATGACGACAATGAAGATGATGATAAGGATGAGGATGAGCAGTCTGCTTACAGTTACACCACTGGCCCGACGCGATGATGACAGCCGATGAACCATGACGAGGAGGATTATGATAATGGCGATGTGGACTGCTATGAAGATTGTGATTCTGATTGGTGGCGCTGGTGGTGTTTGTCGTCGTGGTGGTGGCGCTGGTGGTACAAGCAGCGGCAGCGGCAGCCGCAGCAGCAGCAGCAGCAGCCGGTG
>CAJNJA010006717.1:199-15455 GCA_905231915.1 Symbiodinium necroappetens
TAAAGTTTAGGGTTTAGGGTTTACCCTACCAGTTGTTTAGGGTACCTGGTTTTAGGCTTAGGAATTCGTTACCGAGAAATGTAGATACCTTACAAAAGGGGTTCAGCTATGATCTAGGAGGGTAGCTACCGTTATAGGAGCCTGTACAGAAGGTGTCTATATACCTTATAGAAGCCGTAATGAAAGCTGAACTCCCCACCTGTAGTTTGCTTTCATACGGCTGATGACATAAATCCTGCATTGCCCATCATAAGGAATATACCATAATTCCCATAAGTTTAGGGTCCTGAAGGTAATGTAGGTTTATATCATCAGCAGTCTGACTCTAAACCCTAAACCCTAAACCCTAAACCCTAAACCCCTAAACCCTAATCGGTAAGGTTCATCACGCTGGCCAGCACCCTGAGCGCCGTGAGCCCACAGTTGGTGCCCGGGATGGCCCTGGTTCTGGGCGTGGACAAATTCATGGCGGCGGCTTGGTAGCGAGGACATCAGCCTGTAATTAACACCCCCAAACCCTACAAAATGGTAGGTTATGACCCCTTAATCATAGGGTCTAACCCGTGAAACTGTAGGTTTTTGGATTTAATCATAGGGTCTAACCCGTAAAACTGTAGGTTTTTGGATTCACAGGAAGAGCTTCTGGGTTTAGAAGTAGATCCCTCAAGGGGGTTCTCTACAGTACCGTTTAGTAGCAGTAAGCCCAAAACCCTTTAGTAGTCTAGGTTCCCAAATTAGGGGGTTCAAGTTTCTAGGTCCTTCCGGTCCCACCCTTTTCGGTAGCATTTAGGGCTCCTTGGAGTAATTGGTGAGTCGCACACATGGAGTTAGGGTTCAGAGTTCAGGGTTTACGATCGTCGGGTTGCTGAACCAGCTTTGCTTAGAGTAACTAACAAAGATACCTTTGAAACAGAGAAATGTCCCTAGTTTTGCAGGGCCATATCCATCTATCTAAGGAGCATTGGCTAATTTGGGTAGGATTCGCATTGCACGTCGCTGTTTTACAGTTCAGGTTGCTGCATTGCATCGGCTTCTATGTGGTTCATAACTGACCCTTTCAGGTTACCCTAAACCCTAACCCCTAAACCCTAAACCCCAAAACCCCTAAACCCCTAAACTCCCTAAACCCTAAAAACCCTAAGCCCTAAACCCTCGAAGCCCTAAACCCCTACAGCCCTCAACCCTAAACCCTGACCCCTAAACCCTAAACTCTCTAAACCCTAGACCCTAAACACTCTAACCCCTGAACCCTAAACCCTAAACACCCTAAACCCTCAGGTTGCTTCGTAACCTGCCTAGTTGAGGAGTAGCGCTGGGATTCCATTCTGCTTTACCTCAAGGGCTTCGGGTTTAGGGTGTAGGGATTAAGGTTTAGGGTTTAGGGTATGCGGTTGCGGGTTCAGAGTTTAGGGTTTAGGGTTTAGGGTTTCTGCTTTACCTCAAGGGCATTCCCAGACCACCGGAAGGATCTCAAAAAGTAGATCCCCTAATTTGGGACCCATTATACTACTAAGGAGCACTTCAAAGGAACCCCCCTTAGGGGATCTATTTTTGTTGGTCCTTCCGTGGTCCTGGTTGAGGCAAGAATGCTCCAAGTTTTGGGCTTCTACTTTGGGGTGGTTTCAGGGGTTTAGGGTTTGGAATGGTTTAGGGTTTCAGGGTTTCAGGGTTTAGATTTTTAGGGTTTAGGGTTTTAGAGTTTAGGGTTTTAGGGTTTTAGGGTTTAAGGGTTCAGGGTTTAGGGTTTAGGGAGGGGGTCTTGGAGCCTGGTTTGGTTTGGAAGCCCGAAGCCCTAAACCCTACCCGGGGATCCAAAAGCCTGCCGTGTTAAGGCTTCTGCCCTGTAATAAAAGGGGTCACAGCCTACTCTATTTTGTAGGGCTTGGGGTCACAGGTAGAGAAAACTTGAATTCATAAACCCTAAACCTGCATTCTTCAATGAACCACAGGCGGCCAAGGAGCTAAAGCCTGCTTTTTGGAGACCGGAGAAAAAAGCTCAAAAATGGCGGAGCGTAAGCCTCTAACTCTGTAAAGCCCCCTTTAAAATCCTACTGTTGATGAGATATATCCTGCGTTACCTTAAGGACCCTAAGCTATGGGAAGCCTTCAAGCCGCACAGATTTAAGCCCAAGCTTTTCCATAATATGACGGGGGGCGCCTGAGAGGTACGTTTGCCTAAACCCTAAACCCTAAGCCTGCCGAATAAGGTTGAGCCCAGAGTCCGTGCAAGACCAGAGATCTTGAAGCCTGAGCTCATCGTTTGATCCGAAACTGAACCTTAAATCCTAAACCCCCAACCCTAAACCCTAAACCCTCTTGGAGGGTTTAGGGATGTTTAGGGCCTACCGTGTGGGCAGAGGGTGTATTTAAATGAAGGTTCATGGGACTTAGTAACTAGGTAGGGTTTAGGGTTCCTTTCGAGGGTACTACAAGGTTTTATGGTAGGATTCCTTTGAAAGGTTTACGGTTTCGGGTGTACTTAAAGGTTCATGGGATGTAGGAACTAGGGTTCTACACAAGGAAACTATACTTATAAATAGTTATAACCTCAGTTATGGTACCTGTAGCTGTACTCATGAATTAAGTCCCATGATCCTTCAAGCAACAGTTGTGTTCCGGGTACGGGTTGTCATCAAGCTGAGGAATGCAGATCCATCACGAACATTATTGGGAATGCTGTGGCGGCAGTCGTCCTATCAGCCGCAGAAGGTGAGTTGGATCGTGATCGGATGGATCAGGCACGAAGTATCTGAAAGAAGCCATGTCCCTTGTTGTTGTTTGCCGAATGTCGCTGATTCCAGAGCTTATCTCATGGGGCCGGTGGCAGGGGAATAAGCACGAACATAAGGAATCTTTGCCTGCTACACGCATCGGTTATTCTCAAAATATGCCTACATGCCGTCGGCCAGCACATAGCCCTGGTCAAGATTGGCATACTCACTATCTAGACCTAGTCGTTACCACCAACTTTAGGGCCTTGAGTTTAGGGTTTATGGTTTAGGGTTTAAGGTAGGATCTATCTCTTGTTTTCGGCCGGCTTGACACATCTATCAATGTGATGACGACTGTTGCTGCCGTTGCGACTGCCCCGGCGAAGCCCAACCCTAAACGGCTTCGGGCTTGATGAATCGATGATTCCTAATGCCATTGCTTTGGGGGCAACCCACCCTCCCTTCCCACCTACATAAGAACACCATGGTGCACCCCCCTGCACAAAAAAAAGCACGAAGGTCCTTGCCCGAGGGTTGCAAGTATGCAGTCGAAAGTCGATAACTCGTGCCTACTTGGGGCTGTTTGGAGCCCCAGGGTTATCCTTGGTCCCGAAGGTAGCCCTGAAGCCCTAAACCCCTAAACCCCTAAACCCCTAAACCCTAAACCCTAAACCCTAAACCCCTAAACCCTAAACCCCTAAACCCTAAACCCTGAGCCGTCCGAGCCGTTCAGAGGAACCCGTACCTCTCAACCCTCTCATTCAGACCCGTACCTAAAACCCTGTGTTTCTGAGAAAATGCAAGTGTGCTACAACATACACCACCGTTTTTTGTCATGAAGCCCCTTCCCGGCATATCGGAAGGATCTAAAAAAATAGATCCCCTAGGGGAGTTCCTTTAGAGTACCCCTTAGTAGCATAATGGGTCCCAAATTAGGGGATCTGCTTTTTAGGTCCTTCCCGTGGTCTGGGTTAGCTTAGGCTAAATCCCAAGATGGCCCTTTGCAAAGCCTTGTGAAGGAAGCCTCTCAACCCCTAAACCCCAAACCCACAACCTTAAACCCTACCTGGGGATCCAAAAACCTACCGTTTTAAGGGTTAGACCCTATGATTCAGGGTCATAACCTACCATTTTGTAGGGTTTGGGGTCACAGGTAAAGCCTAAGCCCTAAACCTTAAATCCTAAACCCCAAACCCGAAAGCCTCCACCTTAAACCCTAAACCCGAAGCCTCTCAAAGGTATCCTTAAGAGGGAACCATGGTTACCATCGCAGGCCCTAAACCCTAAACCCTATAAACCCTATAAACCCTATAAAACCCTATAAACCCTAAACCCAATGGTATCCTTAAGAGGGCCCTAAACCCTAAAACCCTAAAACCCTAAACCCTAAACCCTAAAACCCTAAACCCTAAACCCTAAACCCATCGGGGCGCAGGCATTCAGAGGTCGACCGGTGCTCAGCAAGCCGGCGTCGTTCGAGCATCAAGAGCCCACTGTCGTGCTTCTGAAGCGCTTCGAGTCGGGTTTAGGGCTGAAGGGTTTAGGATTTAGGGTTTAGGATTTAGGGTTTAAGGGTTTAGGATTTAGGGTTTAGGATTTAGGATTTAGGATTTAGGGTTTAAGGGTTTAGGATTTAGGGTTTAGATTGGAACCGTTCCCGGAGAGCCCAATACCCCTTAATTAAGGAGTATACCTTAAATCATAATATTAAGGCCCCTAGATTGGAATCGTGCTTTCTGGGGTTTAGGGTTTAGGGTTTAGGGAGCGATTGGAATCGCTCTGTCTGCATTATTTCATGTTGAAGCGGATTCTGGAGCCTGACGGAGTCTGAAATCTGAGCATAGGGGCTCACTCTGGTAAGCATCGGGGAACTCAAAGCCACCCGAGGGTCGAACTTTGATGAACACATAGTCCTTGAGTCCATGGAGCACCCATCCAACAACCCGTTCGAAAAGGGAAGGAAGCCCCTGACCCTAAATAACATAGTCATAGCCCTTTTAACCCTAAACTCTAAGCCCTATCCCCTTTAGCCCTAAACCCTTTTTCCCTAAACCCTGTGTCCCTAAACCCTGTTAGGTAACACTTACCTAAGACTCTTTGGGTTTCCAGAGACTCCAAAATCCCTTGATTAGGGAAGATACCTTAAATCATATTGGGGACCCTACTATAGTTTACGGCATCTTCCCCAAGTACAGGAAATTGGAGTCTCTCGGTTTAGGATAAACCCCAAGCCCCCCAAAGCCCTGAACCCAAAGCCCTAAACCCTCAACCCTAAACCCTAAGCCCTATAACCCCTGAGCCCTAAACAGAAAGAGGTGCCATTACGCTAAAAAAACCGTAAGCCCTAAACCCTCAACCCTACACCCCAAACCCTAAGCCCTAAACAGAAAGAGGTGCCACTACGCTAAAAAACCGTAAGCCCTAAACCCGAAACCCTACGGCTCCCAGGGTTTAGGATTGCACGGAAGCTGTGGCTCCACGAACCAAGGTAGAAGCGGACGCAGTCGTGGTGGCTCCTTGCCTTTCGCTTTAGGGTTTAGGGCTTAGGGTTGAGGGATTTAGGGTTTTCGTTTCGATTCTGATTTTGCTTCGGTTTTCGGCCACGAGACGACAACCAAACAGGCTTTCCCGGAGTTGTCGTACTGTTTTGTGGGGTTTTGGGGGCTGCAGGGAAATTGGGAGGAAATTCCTAAATCCCAAACCTTAACCCCAAAACCCTACACTCCCTAATCACACCGCTGAACCTCCTTGAAAGTTCATGCAGGCAGGGCCGGCGAGCAATATGCTCGCAAGAGTCATGGGCTTGGACGGGATGTCAAATCCTTCCGCAAGCCTATTCAAAGCCAACGGTTATAATTAAGGCCCCTATACTCAACCCTTGTAGTAGCCCTCACTCGAAGATAAATCTTCCGAGCAGAAAATAAGCCCCATAAGCTCTCCCTGTGACCTAAAAACAGTAGGTAAGGACCCCTGATCCACAGGCAAACCCGAACAAAGTCCCATGAAACCTCACTTACTTCTAAACCCTCACTGCAAGAACGTATCGAAGGCTGGCTGAATCTTGTTGCATCTCATAACCAGGGGGTCCATATCTACTACCATTATAAAATTGAGCCCCAAGAGTGACCATCTTTATAATGGTTTTGTGGACCTACCTATGAATCCCAAAACCTACCATTTTAAGGGTTATACCCCATGATTAAAGGGTCATAACCTACCATTTTGTAGGGTTTGGAGTCGCAGGTAACTCCATAATAGTATAGTATATATATGGACTCTCTGGGAAACAACCCCTAAACCCTAAACCCTAAACCACTAAACCCTAAACCCCCCTCGCACGGCATTTCTTGCGCACAACGGTTGCCATGAAGCTTCTATCTCCGAGACCTTCTAGTTTAGGGTTTACCTGAAAATGTAGGGTTTTAGGGTTTTAGGATTTAGGGTTTAGGGTTTTAGGGTTTAGGGTTTAGGGTTTTAGGGTTTTAGGGTTTAGGGTTTAGGTTCATGGAAACTGTACCTGGGGATCCAAAAACCTACCGTTTCAAGGGTGCGACCCTCTATTCAAGGGGTCATAGCCTACTATTTTCTAGGGTTTGGGGTTCAGAGGTATTGGTTTACAGGGGTTTCTAGGCTTCGGGGTTCCCCCAAACCCTGAACCCTAAACCCTAAACTGCAGGGTTCCCCTAAACCCTGAACCCTAAACCCCAGGCCCTAGACTCGAATTGGGGTTCTAGCGTAGGAACCCGAGTTGGCGTTCTTCTGGTTGGCTCTTAGGACTTTAACTTTTTGGGTTTCTATATGAGCTATAATAAGAAGCCTAAAAAGTTTAACTATTAGGAGGGGTTCAGAAGTCAGCCAAGCCAATGAAGGAGCCCTGGGCCGTTATTGTTTACGGGGGTCAGGTTGTAGGGTTTAGGGTGTAGGGTTTAGGGTTTAGGTTGTAGGGTGTAGGGTTGTAGGGTTCAGAGTTTAGGTTGTAGGGTGTAGGGTTTAGGGTTTGCATCCTGTTATTTTTGGTGTTATAGGGCCAGGGTTTCTGAATCAGGCTCTTTTATTAGACCCCCGTTGAGCCGTTAAAAAAAACAAGACCTTGTAGCGGCTACAAAGCCCCCTAAACCCTAAACCGTGGCTCAGCAAGCTGATCTAGGGGGTCGGAACAGTTAGAAATTGCATCCCCTTGTAGTCGTCGTATTCTAAACTGCAATAGAGGACCCCCAAACCCAAAACCCTAAATCCCTAAACCCAAACCCCAGATCCCTAAACCCTAAAACCTAAACCCCTAACCCTGTTCTACTTCTTAAGCCTCCCTGTGCCCAACTAGTATAAACTTGGGCCCTAAAAGTAATCCCTGTTTGGGTACTTTATCCTTCTGGGGTACATGGAGCCTGAGGCTACGGTTGATGATATAAATCCTGCAGTGCCGATCAGAAGGAAAAAACAGAATTCCCGTAGTTTAGGTTCTTAAAGTAGTGCAGGGTCTATATCATCAACAGTGCTTCTTAAGGCTCCTGTCTTATTGCCCCATGTGCTCGCGGCGCTTGACATGCAGGGTTTGAGAGATGAAGGGTCCGGGGTTTAGGTTTTAGAGCTTTATGAGATTAGGGTCAGGGGTTTAGGCTTTAGGGTTTTTTGAGCTTAGAGGTTTAGGGTTTACGTGAGTTTGTATGGTGTATGGGGATTAGGCTTGGGGTTTAAATGTGGCTCAGGGTTTAGTACTTGTCGGGCGCTATGAACTTGAATAGGTTTCGTGCGCGACGCCTTCCTGAGTCTGCCCTACTCCCTACAACCCTCAAACCGTCAAGCACTAAACCTAGAAATCCAGCCCTAAGGCCCTAACCCCCCTAAGCCCGACCCTAGAGTGGGAGTCGTTTCTATACTTGAAGATGTTGGGTTCTAGGTTTGTGATACTGAAGCCAAGGTTTGAACCATCGATGGGCAGCCCTGTTCGGAGAGAGGGAGGCGAAGAATTCATGCAAGAGTTGAGGCCACAAGCCACCAATCAAGGGACTAAAGGAGAGACCCTTAAAGGGACCCTAGGGGTTATATAGGGGCTTTATGAGACTATATAAGGGTTATAGGGCATTAGGATTAGGGGTGCCTTCTAGGGGTCCCTCCTATCGTCCCTTAAACCAAGCCCTCCATCCACTACAGAGACGAGGAGATGTCGTGTACAGCTGACGAAAGCTCTTGGCTGCGGTGCTCTGCTAACAGTGCACTTGCACCGGCCAGGTGTTACCCTCCAAGGCGGGGGACAAAGAACTAGCTTTCAGACGTGCTCTGACTCTGCCCTAAGCCCTAAACCCTAAACCTTAAGCCCTAAACCCTAAACCCTAAGCCCTAAACCCTAAGCCCTAAACCTTGAATCCGGGGCACTGTAGGAAAGACCACCGGAAATACTGTCTTAGTTTCGGGTCCGCTGGGCAGCAGCCAGATCTGGAAAAGATGGCGAGGGGGTCTCAAATTGGGGCTTCGTGACTTAGGGGTGTGTGATTTTTCAATGTGAGATTCTGCACGGATTCGGGATTTCAGGTTGTTTAGGTTTTGGGATTCGGTTTGTGTTGTTTTGGCCTTGAGATCCCTTATTCAGAACTTTTTAAAGACAAGGATGCTGTTGTCTACGTTTTTGCTTTTTGCGTCTGCTGAACCTCCCACATTCAACCAACTTCCCCAACCTAGCCCTAAACCCTAAACCGTAACCTAGCCTAAAACCCTAAACATCTAGAGTTTAGGTTTTTGAGCGTTCAATTTCTTTGAGGACACTCAAAGCAGGGTCTAAAGTTGGGTTTAGCGTTTCAAGGTTTGGGGTTCAGGGCTTAGGGTTGATTGAAAATAGGGCTTTGCAGTAAGTTGTTCGGTAATTAGAACAAAACCCTAAACCGTAAACCCTAAACCCTAAACCGGCACCCCGAAGGCAGACTTCTGCGAACTATGGCTCAATGCTTCGAGATTTTAGAACCTTCTTCTTCGTCGGCACAAGATTCGATACTAAGGCTTAGTTACCAAGGTTTCTCATTAGGACTTGCAAATAACCCTAAACCCAGACCACCGGAAGGATCTAAAAAGTAGATCCCCCAAATTTGGGACCCTATACTACTAATGGGTAGTTTCAAGGAATCCCCTAGGAGATCTTTTTTTTAGATCCTTCCGGCGGTCTGGGAAACAGTACCGGGAGATTCCCGGGACTTTGTGAGTAAAATTATAAGTATATACCTTAGCTGTGGGTAGAACTAATTATAAGTACGATTACCTTACTTATATCCCTGGCTGCTAAGGCCCATGAGAGCCTTTAAGTAGGGTTCAGGCTACGATTTCCAGCTTTCGTGCGCTGGGCTTACCGGTGGCAGGTCTAAAGGTTTTGGGTTGCGGGTATTAAAATCCTGGAGCATTCGAGAATACATGGGCAGATCTTTCTAGTTTCTAAACGGCCCTTGTAGTGCCGTCACAGTTCGTCCTAAATCTACAACTCCAAACCCAAGCCCTCATCCAGACATCCAATACCCCGAACTAAACCCTAAACCCCAAAACCCTAAACCCTAAAACCCTGAACCCCTAAACCCCTAAGCCCTATATCCGAAAAGTCTAATGCCCGAAGCCTCAAAACCCCGAAACCTTAAACCCTAAACCCCTAACCCCCTAAACCCTAAACCCAAAGCCCGAAGCCCAACACCCGAAACCCTAAACCCCTTAACCCTAAACCCTAAATCCTAAAAGTCTCTAAAGCCCGAAGCCCAACACCCGAAACCCTAAAACCCTAAACCCCTTAACCCTAACCCCTAGACCCTAAATCCTAAAAGTCTCTAAAGCCCGAAGCCCAAACCCCGAAACCCTAAGACCCCAAGACCCTAAGCCCTAAACCCTAAACCCTATTTCCTAAAAGTCTCTAAAGCCCGAAGCCCAACACCCGAAACCCTAAACCCCTAAACCCCTCAACCCTAACCCCTAAACCCTAAATCCTAAACGTCTCTAAAGCCTGAAGCCCAAAACCCTAAACCCCTGAACCCTAAACCCTAAAGTCCTAAAAGTCTCTAAAGCCCGAAGCCCAACACCCGAAACCCTAAACTCTAAGACCCAACCCCTCAAACCTAAACCCTGAACCCTAAACCCAAAGCCCGAAGCCCCAAACCCGAAGCCCTAAGACCCTAAGACTCTAAGACGGTTGTTGCAGGACAGCGAGTTTGCGCTGCTTCTCAATGGCAACCCGCGATCACGTCGGAAGGCGGGCTTAGCCTGGGTTCTTGTTAAGGGATTCCTGTGAATCCAAAAACCTACCGTTTTAAGGGTTCTACCCTATATTTAAGGGGGTCATAACCTACTATTTTGTAGGGTTTAGGCTCTACTTGTAACCCCGAACCCTACAAAATAGTAGGTTATAACCCCTTAATCATAGGATCTAACCCTTAAAACGGTAGGTTTTTGGAGTCACAGGGGGTTCTTGTTAAGGGATTTAGTTTAAGTTACCTTAACCCATACCCTCAAAGGACTCATATTTTAAGGCTTCTGGGCCCAAAGACCCTATTGTGTCTTTATCATGATTTCCTCATATAGGTCCTTAAAAGGGTAGGTTCTTTGGGGTCTAGGTAAACTTACTGATACAGGGATTTCCAAAAGCATTATGTTGTGTTGACCTTCTGCGGAGGAGAGGATGGGAGCCGCCTACTTTCGAACTGAGGGTTCCGTTTGGGGTTTAGAGTTTTGGGTTTAGGGACTTAGGGGTTTAGGGTTTAGGGTTTAGGATTGAGCTGCCCAGGTTCTGAGTATCAAAATGTGCTGGGCATTACACAAGATGCAAAGGAGACAACTCGTCTCATCGAGCTTTTCATTCACTTACGTAGATATGGGTAGTTCTCTGACCCAGGGTCCCTTTTCGGGTCCCTCAAGCCTAAACCCCAAACACTAATGGGTGAGTGGACATACCCAGACCACCGGAAGGATCTAAAGACAGATCCGTCAAGGGAGTTCCTTTAAAGTGCCCCTTAGTAGCATAGGGTCCCAATCAGGGGATCCACCTTTTAGATCTTCCCTATACCCTAGACCCTAAACCCTATAGATCCCCTATAGACCCTTTAAAGGAACCCTTTAAGGGAACCCGAGGGATCTACTTTTTAGATCCTTCCGGTGGTCTGGGATAGGCATGCAAGAGGGTAGCTAAGGGGCTGAGTAAGTAACCTTTAACCATTTGCGGCTTATATAATCCTACTATAACCCTAAACCCTAACCCCCACCTGTAACCCCAAACCCTACAAAATAGTAGGTTATGACCCCTCAGGCATAGGGCATAGGGTCTAAACCTCAAAACGGCGGGTTTTGGGATCCCCAGGTAAACCCTAAACCCTAAACCCTTTGGTAGCGTTGATGCGTTTGCATTTTTTGACGTTCTGCCCTTCAGCTGCACGCAGCTTACGGTTTAGGCCTTTTAGGGCTTTTAGTGTTTTTATTGTGAAATTTGGGGTGGTTAGGGTTTCTAGGGGTTTTTGGAGTTTTATGGTCTTTAGGGGTTTTGAGAGTTTTTAGGGGTTTAGGGGTTTAGGGTTGACGGTGTAGGGCTCTAGGGTTTTGGGGTTAGAGTTTACGGTGTATGTTCTGAACCCTGAACCCTAGATTGGGGTTCATAGAACCTGAGTTTGCTCCGGCAGCAATTGTGTTCAACCTCTTCTCTGCGTTTCAAGAAGCCTGTCACGCGGCTAGTCTACTGACATGGTACCCTACTTACCCTATTAAGCCGTAAACCTTAAACTCCTACACCCTAAACCCGAAACCTTGAACCCTAAACCCTAAACTCCTGAACCTCAAGCCCTAAACCCTAAACTCCTATACCCTAAACGCTGCTAAACCTTGAACCCTAAACTCTAAACTCCTGAGCCTCAAACCCTAAACCATAAACCCTAAACTCCTACACCCTTAACCCTAAACCTTCAACCCTAAACCGCCTTAAACTCCTGAACCTTCAGTCTAGGACATTTTCAGGTGGGTAGTTGCCGTTATAGGAGCCTTATAGAAGGTCTATATACATTATAGAAGCCTTGTAGAAGCCCTATACACCCTAAACTCCCCACCTATAGTTTTCTTTAACTCAAACCCTAAATCCTAAGCTCCCGAACCCTCATCCTGCCGCGACGGCGGGCCAGAAGAGATTCATCGCATGCCCGGTTCAGGGGTTTAGGGCTCTAGGGGTTCAGGGTTTAGGGTTTTAGGGTTTACCTTTAACCCCAAACCCTACAAAATAGTAGGTTATGACCCCTTAAATAGAGGGTAGAACCCTTAAAACAGTAGGTTTTTGGAGTCACAGGTAGGGTTTAGGGATTAAGGTTTTGGGGGTTCCTACGGTGAGGGAAGATTCAGCTTTCCCCACTGTTTGACTTGTGGGTAGTTCTCTAAGTAAAGGTCCCCGGTCCTTAAAAGGGATCTATAAGGGCTTCTATAGGGTTGCTATAAGGGTGTTATAAGGAAATCTCGAAATTAGGGTCCCTTCTAAGGTCCTTTTTATGAAGGTGCCGCACTATTTTGTGGACCCGAAACAGGGGCCCTAGTATCAAGAACTGCCCATGTCGATTTCGGTGCAAATTGCATTGCTGAGCGGCAAGGCAGTTACTGTGGAAGTCGGCTTAGATGAAACGGTTGCAACGCTGAAATGTCGAGCACAAACCGCACTTGGAGTCGGAGGCGGACGGCTGTTGGACTCATCTGGAAGTGTACTGAATGTGTCTGCAACGATCAAGACAGCCAGGCTGGAGAATGGTGACTCTCTGTCCATGCACATAAACCAAATTCAAGCTCAAGCTGCCTATGCCGATGCTTTTGCTGCTATTCTTAGTGATGGATCCGTCGTGACGTGGGGTAATGCTAACTTCAGTGGCGACGCTGGCTCTGTGCAAGAGCGGCTGAAGAATGTGCAGGAGATCCAGGCCACCATTGGCGCTTTTGCCGCCATTCTTGGCGACGGATCCGTTGTCACATGGGGTGATCCTGACCTTGGTGGTGACAGCAGTGATGTGCAGGATCAGCTGAAGAATGTGCAGCAGATTCAAGCCTCTTACCGCGCTTTTGCTGCCATTCTTGGCGACGGATCCGTCGTGACCTGGGGTGATGCTGGCGATGGTGGTGACAGCGGTGCTGTTAAGGAGCAGCTGAAGAATGTGCAGCAGATCCAAGCTGCTAGCTTCGCTTTTGCAGCCATTCTTGGCGATGGATCCGTCGTGACCTGGGGTGATGCTGGCTGTGGTGGTGACAGCAGTGATGTGCAGGATAAGCTGAAGAATGTGCAGCAGATCCAAGCTGCTAGCTTCGCTTTTGCAGCCATTCTTGGCGATGGATCCGTCGTGACCTGGGGTGACGCTGGCTGTGGCGGCGACAATAGTGCTGTGCAGGATCAGCTGAAGACTGTGCAGCAGATCCAAGCCACTGACGGGGCCTTTGCTGCCATTCTTCGCGATGGACAGGTCGTTGCCTGGGGTGCTGCTGGCTGTGGCGGTGACAATCAGCTGAAGAATGTGCAGCAGATCCAAGCTGCTAGCGACGCTTTTGCTGCCATTCTGGGCGATGGAACCGTCGTGACTTGGGGTGATGCTGCCTGCGGTGGTGATAGTAGTGCCGTCAAGGATCAGCTGCAGAATGTGCAACAGATTCAAGCCTCTTACTGCGCTTTTGCTGCCATTCTTGGCGACGGATCCGTCGTGACCTGGGGTGATGCTGACGAGGGTGGTGACAGCAGTGATGTGCAGGATAAGCTGAAGAATGTGCTGCAGATCCAAGCTACTACCAGCGCTTTTGCTGCCATTCTTGGCAATGGATCCGTCGTGACCTGGGGTGATGCTGACTGTGGTGGTGACAGCAGTGATGTGCAGGATAAGCTGAAGAATGTGCAGCAGATCCAAGCCTCTGAAAGTGTTTTTGTTGCAATTCTTGGTGACGGATCCGTTGTCACCACGAACAGGAGAGCAACTGAAACCTTCCGACATTGAGGCGCTGCTCACGAGCAAGAAGCGAGTCCTAGCCAGAGTCATGTTCCTGCTGAGGTTAAAGTATAGGGGCCTGCCTATACTATTGAGAGGGTTCCCATCATCACTATAGTATAGCATACACCGAAACCTTATTCTAATTATTACGGCTTCTACATCATGGAGATTAGGATGTTCTCTAAGCCGTAGACTCCTAACCCACTCAACTTGAGATGTCCAAAAACTCTGGTTCCAGAAAATTCCGAAATCTTTGATTCTAATGGTTCTCCCCACTCAACCTCTTCGAGCTCAAAGACAAGAAGCATCCTCAATAACACTGCGAAGGAGCCTCAACACCAACAAGATTATGACCCTAAACCCCTAAGCCCTAAACCCTAAACCCATGCTTTAACACTAATATGGGAACCTGCTCAAAGAAGCCCTAGACTTGGGTCTTTACGAGGGTTCTTGTCATGAATCTTCATGTTTTGTGGGTTAGAGTGCCCGGGTTTCTTAATCAGGTTCCTGAACCCCAAAGGCTCATGTACCCTTATAGTCGGTTAAGGTTTAGGGTTTAGGGTTTAGGGACTTAGTAGATACCTTAGGCCTTAAAAGGGTTCCTATATAGGTGCTTAAAGGCCCATGAATCTACTAAGGAAGGTACATGGAGCCTTAGGGGACTAGACAAAACCCCTTTAAGAACCCACAAGAAACCCAGATACCAAAGGTATGTACCCAACGTAAGATCTCAAAAAACCTGCAATACACCCTTGCTCAAGGAGTATACCGTAATATTATATCCCTAAAATCGCATTTTAAACGCCCAAATAAGTCAAGGTACAACGCCAGGTCAAAAGCCTGTAATGTAACCCCTACGAGACCTCGTATTCAAAACAGAAACCCTGAACCCTTACCCCAGGGCCCTAGGGCTCCAAGCATGCAAATAGTACCTACTCCGGGGTCTGAAGGGCTATTTGGAGCCGTTGATCCTCGACACTGTATCCCCTTTCCGAAAGCCTAAACCCTAAAAACCTAAACCCTAAACCCTAAAAGCCTAAACCCTAAACCCTAAACCCTAAAAACCTAAGGCCTTCTGAGACAGCAGGTCGAGGGGGGCGACTACTGCGTGCGGACAAACCCGGACGGAGTGGATTTGAATCGGAACTGGGACGATGCTTGTCGAAGAAGGGACCTTTGAGTTTACGGTTTAGGGTTTTAGGGTTTGAGGGTTTAGGGTTTAGGGGTTTATATAGGGTTTAGGGTTTAGGGTTTTGTTTAGTTTTGGGCAGTTACCCATACCACTGCAAATAGACGATGCTTCTCCAAGAAGGGACCTCCTAAGTTTAGGGGCAAGAGGGATGCTTAGAGTCTACCCATAGGCTCCCAAGTAGTTCCTTTTTGTGGTTCATATTTAGAATCCTATAAGGTAATCCCAAAAAGGAACTACTAAGGAGCTTGTGGGTAGAAGTTTGGGGGCAGAGAAGGTTGGGGGAAGAGAGGCTTGTCAGAGTTTAGGGAGCCCGCAAGGGGGTGGGCTTAGGAGTATGGGGTTGCGGAGCCTCGCATTTTGGGACCACGTGACCTAAAGCCTAAACCCATAAACCCCTAAAC
>CAJNJA010006718.1:0-16689 GCA_905231915.1 Symbiodinium necroappetens
ATACATACATACATACATATGTGTGACAATACATAAAGTTCGACAACTACATGCACATATACATTTACGTGTAAATACACACACATGTACATATGACTACATGTGTTATATGTACATATGTATACATATATAAACATACATATACATAAATACATGCGTATATATATATGTCTGTTTATATACATTTATATATGTATGGATTGGGGATGTTTAAACTTTGAGGTCCGGGGATATCCCTCTTGAATTCCCTTCCCTCCAGTAAGGCCCTGGCGACTCGTCGGGCTCTGCCGGCTCCGCCATTGCAGCTACAGAGAGGCTCTCTTAGAGCATGCAAACATGTACTGTGGTAATACTACTGAAACTAGTAAGATATACATAAGCACATGTATATGTACAATGTATATATATATATATGTATATACATGCACGTATACACATATACATACGTGCATACTTAGACGCATATGTTGGTGTATGTATACGTTCTCTTTGATTTGGACTGCTTCATGTCCAACGACAAGTCTGAAGGCTTCCAGGACCGTTATAAACCTATCTGGTGCCCTGTTCTCGTGCTGGGCTGCGCTGAAACCTTACTCGCCACTGAGCCTTCAAGCTGGGGTCGAGTACGGCAGAACAAGCGAAAATCGCCACCTCCGATGGAAGCTTCTCCATGAAAAGTACAGGATACTAGGCAGGAGAGGTCGAGCTTCCTTGCCCATCTGAATGCTGCCAAAGGCCCCAAAACTCAAAAACCTAAAATTTACCTCCTTCTCGTTAGCACTTACCCGCTCTGTCTCTGTCTGTCTGTCTGTCTGTCCGTCTGTCTTCTGTGACTCTCTGTCTCTCTCCCTAGCAAAACCGCTGATGGGCAGATGGAACTTGGCTTGGACTTTTTGTAATTTGTGTATATGTAAACATACATGTACAGATCTGAATGCAAATCTAACTCTATATATATATGTATATATATATATATAAGTGTGTGTCTACATATAGTCATATATGTACATATGATTCTGGCAACGGGAATGATTGCATCTACGCCTGCTCTACGTGCGACATGTGCATCATCCAGCTCTGAGCTAGACCTGACTTACGTGTAATAGCAAGTAGGGGCCCGTGGGGTTTAGAGTTTAGGGTTTAGGGTATGCGTGACCACTTCTCGTCTGAAGACCCCGGAGCAGAACCAAAGACCCTAAACCCCAAATCCCCGAAGGGCAAAAGCCTAACCCCCTAAACCCTAACACCCTAACACCCTACACGCCAACACCCTAACACCCCAACACCCTAACATCCTAACACCCTAACACCCTAAACCCTAACACCCTAAACCCCAACACCCTAAACCCTAACACCCTAAACCCTAAAACCCCAAACCCTAAACCCTAAACTTCCTACACCCTTACACCCTAGACCCTAACACCCTAAACCCTAAACTTGAACCCGAAGGCGGCAAAAAGAGCTTCCCAGCAGCCATGGCCTGGTTTAAGAACTGCATCAGCCTCGGCAAGACTGGGTTTAGGGTTTAGGGTTTAGGGGTTTAGGGTTTAGGGTTTAGGGCTTGGGGTTTAGGGTTTAGGGTTTAGGGTTGCGCTGAGAAGGAAGGCTCGCGGTTTCGGGCTCGGGGTTTAGGGTCTAGAGTCTAAGGCTCGGGTTTAGGATTTGGGGTTTAGGGTTTGGGGTTTAGGGTTTAAGGCTCGGGGTTTAGGGTTTGGGGTTTAGGGTTTCAACTTCCAAACAATGTGTAAGAACCTGGCTAAGAAACCCTGATCCTTGAACCTCAACATATTGGGATCCCTTTAAAGAACCCTTCCAGGGGCTTCAGTCATAGGGCTTCACCCTCAATTTAAAGGGACCTGAACAGCCGCAGACCTTCATGTGCCCGTTTGGGTCTTCGAGAGTTTGTGAGGTCCTGCTCCAGACCTCGGGTACTGTGAGGGCTACTACAAGGGTGACTGTCAGCCTGTGTTGAGACTGCTGCGGCTACATCTCCCGTGCGGGACAACGGGACAAGACAAACCCTAACCCCAAACCCTCCGACAGAAAATCTCACCCGAAGCCCCGACTGACCCCTCCGCAAAACCCTCAATTCGTAGGTCCGCAGTGCCCATTCATACTCCCCGTCCTTCAGCTACGAATAGGCCTGAATAGATAGGCCTTCTTCGTAGGTTTTCCTGGCACATTGCGAATGCGCCCTAAAGCCCTGAAAACCTCCATAAAAAAAATCAACCTATACAAAATTGTTTCAAAACCTTAAGAGCTGTTAAGAACCCCAGCGAAGCCTCAAAATGGCTACAATAAAATCAAGACAGCTTTAACAAAAAAGCTATAAGAGCCCATTCTAAGCAGTCAAGAGGCTGCTGGCCAGTGATGCCCGCTGGCAGGTTGCCCAAGTACAGCTCCCGGGCCGCCTTGGGTTTTTTGGGGTTGAAAGGCTTTGGGGCTTCAGGGGATTAAGGTCATAGGGTTTAAGGGCTTAGGGGTTTACGGTTTTAGCGGGTTTTAAGGTTTAGGGTTTAGGTTGTGTTTTGGGTCTTAGGGGTTTAGGGGTTCCTTAAAGGGATCTTTATGGCTTTAGGGTTTACAGTTTTAGGGTTTTAGGGTTTTAGGGTGTGGGGTTTAGGATTGAGGGGTTTAGGGCTTCAGGAGTTTGGGGTCTTAGGGTCTTTACCTGGACTTGAGAGGCTTTTGGAGTTTCCCGGGTTTGGGGGCATGGGGGTTAGGTGTAGCGTTCAGGGTTTGGGGTCCTTTTGGGCTTTCGATGGGGGCAGGCCTTCCTTCTATCAAGTTTCTACTGTTTCTCATGGCAAGTTGCATCTAACATGCATGTGTGTGTGTGTCCTACTTCTTACTTCTTTTGTCGTTCTTGAAACTGGTGTTCCTAAACCCTCAACCCTATTGAGATCCGCGAAGGCCTTGGAATCCGCCGCCAGAGCCATCGGATTCACGGTGTTTGAAACACCTGCCGCGGTCCATGAAATTGCCCGGGTGTGATAGCCTAATGTAAAGGGCCTTCGTAATGGGGTTTAATGAGGATTTAGGGCTTAAGAATATACTAGAAAACTACAGAGACCCCTGAATCCCTCGGGGGTTCGGGCCAAACCAGCTGGGAACTACGTGATGGAGCTGCCCTGGATTTCTTCAACTCGCGGATTGAGCTCAGCACACAAGTTAACGGACCTTCGCGAAGATCGGTGTGCAACTTCAACACCGTCGAAAGCAAATCGAGCCACAACCCTGCATTTTGAACAAGTTCCTTTATAAGCCCCGAAGCGAAAAGAAAAAGCAGGAAGACTGGCACACAGGCCACTGAAACCTAAACCCTGCACCGAAAAACCCGGCAAAGATCGCAGAGAATGAGAGCCCCTGTCGTTCACGAGAGGCACCTGATGGAACGCAAGACAAACCCCTCACCTATACCCTAAAACCTAAACCCTAACCCCTAAAACCCTTAAACCCTTAAACCCCAAACCCTATACCCTGAACCCTAAACCCTAACCCCTAAAACCCTTAAACCCATAAACCCTATACCCTGAACCCTAAACCCTTAAACCCTTAAACCCTATACCCTGAAACCCCAGAACCCTTAAACCTTTAAACCCTTAAACCCTTAAATCCTATACCCTGAACCCTAAACCCTACACCCCCAACCCAAAAAACCCTTAGAAGTTCAGAACCTTGGAGCCCTCGAAGGATTCCGTGAGAAGGCCTGCCAGCGCGAGACCGCCCTGGAGCGCTGCGGCGACGCCGCCTCCGAAGAAGACGAGGCTGTCGTAGATACGGTTGGTGATATAAATCCTGCATTACCCGTGATAAGGAATATACCATAATTTCCATAGTTTAGGGTCCTCAAGGTAATGCAGGATTTAGATCATCAACAGTAGTTTGTGGTTTCGGTGGTTTTTGGAGGGTTTAAAGGGGTTGTTTAGCGTCTGGCGATTCGGGTTTGCGGGTTTGGGGTTTAAAGTTGTCGGTTTAGGCTTTGGGACTTAGAGGCTTAGTGGACTTTTGGGTTTTAGGGTTGTACAGGAAAGGTTTCATGGGATGTGCTACAAGGCTCTGGTATGTGAGAAGGGGCTCTGTGAGGGCTCCTGCTGTCGGCTTCAGGTCTCGACGGGAGGCGTTGAGGGGTTGGGTTTGGCTTTAGAGATTTTTCCGGATTCTCCAAGCTAAAAACCCTAAACCCTAAACCCTAACCCTAAACTCTAAACCCTAAACCCTAAACCCTAAACTCTAAACCCTAAACCCTAAACCCTAAACCGGGGAGGGAGGGGAGTAGGGCTTCAGCATTAAGAGAGTCCGGAGTTGTGGGGGCTCTGCACTTTGAGCCTTGGGCTTCCGGAGTTTAGGGTTCTTTGTTTAAGCACCTTTTTCCGCCCAGCAGTTAAGGTCGGCAGAATCCACGTCGTGGAAGGCCGGTACCAGGAGCTTAGGGTTTAGGGTTTTTGGGTATTGTGTTTTGTGTTTTTGAGTTTAGCAAAGTTTAGCAACTTCAGGTAATAGGGCCTGGCAGCGGGCAGAGCAGCACACGCCGAGCGAATGGAGTCCGCAGCACACACAACACTCCATGGTGCTTCATGTATATAGCACATCCTTACGTCTGACGAGATGCGAATTTTTGATGCAAGCCCAAACCAACACATCCTCGCTTGAATGCCCTAAGCCCAGGCCGTCAGGGGACCATCCTCAACCCTGAACCCGAAAGCCCCCTTTTTTTGTAGCCCGAAAGAGTTTCCCCCTGCGATCTGGCCTATTCCCATCGGGTTGCCCGTAAGCATCGCGTCACGCTGGTACTCCTCCTCCTTTGGCGGACCTTTGCATTCCAAGTGGCTCTGCTGTGGGGCACTGAAGCGTCGAAGCTAAAGCGGCGAGAGGTGTCTTGCCAAGCTTTCTGGCTCAAGTTGTTGTGCGCATACGTCTCAGGAGTTTTGGGATGTTCTATCGGCCAGGGATTGAGTGACTGCTTTGAGCACATTGGGACACGTGTGCAGCCAAACCTCGGATGCGGATGCATGAAGGGTCGCCCCGAAGAAAAGCTTGGGGAAAGCTCATTCGGGGTATCTTAAACGTAGGCAGTAAGAATCCTATACTAGCTTAAAGTCCAAAACCCTAAACCCAAAACCCAAAACCCTGCAACTCCCACTTAACAGGTCGGCCAGCTTTCCCAGAACCCCAATTTTTGGCTAATTTTTGCGATTGCACCTGAGCAGAGAAACCAGAGGAGCCGCCGGACCGGGACTCAGCCCTCCGGCGCACTTCGGACAGGCCCCTGAGCTTCACATCTAGACCCTGAACCCTAAACCCCTAAAGCCCTAAACCCCTAAACCCCTAAACCCCCAAACCCCCCGTAAACCCCTGGACCCCAAGCCCTAAACCCTAAACCCCAATCCCACAAGGGGATGGTAGTACACCTTACTCGGCCTCTGCATTACATCGAGACCCCCGCTGTCGAAACGCCATCGCCGATACTGCCTCGATGCCGGTTCCCCAAACGGCTTGGGTTAGGGTTTAGGGTTTAGGGTTTAGGATTTAGGGTTTAGGATTTAGGGTTTAGGGCCCCAAACGGCTAGGGTTAGGGTTTAGTGGATTTAGGAGGGTACGAACTGGGAAATTCGTGCTCGCAGCAACACGGCAGGTTGAGGGTTTAGGTGAGGAAAGCACCGGTCATGTTGCAACACTTTGTCTCTACCACCGCACCTACAAATCCTGCGCTACAAAGCAGAGACTCTATGCGCTGCTCCAGAAGGAGCGCATGGCAGGAAGGACGGAGACCGGCCAGAAGCCTACTACCACAAAGTAGGGCCTTGTTTTAGGGTTTAGGGGTTAGGGTATAGGGTTTAGGGTTTAGGGTTTAGGGTAGATCTATGGAAGCAAGGCCCTTTGAGCAAACGATCGGAAAGTCACGGAGGCCTGTTCTTGACATCCTTGTCTTTGGAAGCGGTTTTGGAGAGGGGGCTTCGAAGACTCGTGTAACAATCATAGGGGAGCCTGTCTAAAGCGCAAAAGGGCCAAAGCTCCATCAAGAATCCCAGTGAGCCACGAGACACCCACAGACATTCTAGGCTCTGGTACAACCGAAAGAAAACACATGCTTGCTCAAAAACTGGCTTCTGAAACGGGCGAGGATCTCCCCTGACACCAACCGTCATCAGAAGAGAATCCCCACGCCGTTCCAACAGCGCGCTTGCAAATAGTAAGACACTGTTGGTACCATGTCTGATTACAGAACACCACGCACTACAGAACGCAGTTCGGCCCAGAGGTCCCCTCCAAACCGTTTTGTTTTCTATCAAGCCCGGGTGTTTAGTCTGCAACGCGTAGGCCCCGACGTTACACCGAAAGCAAACCTGCAACCGCTGTTACCTCCAGTGACAGTTCAAGCACAGAAGATCATAGAATATCCACATACAGCCTGCGCTGCATGCCCTGCATGCCCCCGTCTACGTCTGCCCCGAGGCGCTTCTCATCCCTCCATCCCTGAACCCTCATAGAAACCCTAAACCCTAGAACCCGACGCCCTGACTCAACCCTCTGTCCCCTAAGCCCCAAAAATTTAGGGCTTATAGGGTTTAGGGCTTAGGGTTTAGGGCCTAGGGTTTAGGGTAAGGTTTAGGGCTTATAGGGTTTAGGGTTTAGGGGATTCCGATGCCAAAGCTGCATGGAAGGACTCCGCTTCCGGGGCTCCTCCTGGCTCCAACGGCGGAAACAGATCTTCGAGTTCAGCTGAGAGGGGCTTCGAGTTTGGGGGGTTAGGGTGCTAGGGCTTAGGGCTTAGGGTTTAGAGGCTCTATAGAAGATAGGAGTTCGGGCCATGCTTTGTTTTGGGGGCTCAAACCGCTTATCTGGTTTATAAGGCTTCGGACCAGGATGTAGAAGCCTTGATAACTAGAGCCGGCCTTTGGGGATGCAGCAGGGCTCGGTGCATGGGTGCTTTCTGTTCAGAGGTCTTAGGGCTTAGGGTTTAGGGTTTAGGGTTTTTGGGCTCTTGAGGCTACGGCGATGCTCCGGAGACATCACCACAGCGGGTTAGACCCCTACGCTCCCCAAAACTCACACTCTATAAAGTGGCCTTACTGTCATCTGCCCTTGGCCGCTTGATGGGCGATGAGCAGAACGTTGATCCCGAGTCCCTCATCCCCATGAGGAATACCCTAAACCCTAAACCCTAGCCCCATTTCCCATTCCCTTCATGACATCACAGGAGGGCCTCTGGTGGCGGAGCCTTCTCCTCAAGGCGTGTCAGGGCTCGAGCTCATGCTTTCCCTATTCAAGGTGCTCTGCTAAGACTCCCACACCACAAAGCCGACAGCGGTCTTGAACCCCTCACCGCCACATACATCTCAAGTCGTACAGTCTTGGCAAAATAGATTGTGGGTAAACACAAGGTATCGCTGTACCAGCCAGTCGGTCACGAGTCACTGTTTGCTGATGCAGCTTTCTTCCGTACGAATACATGAAACTTTGCGATGACCATGATCACCACCAGACTCATGCGGCTGCTGGTGAACCAGTGCCCGTGTTTGTCCTCGTACAAGTACTCTCACTGATACTACGTATCAATGGGAGTAACGGGCACCCTGAACCCTAAACCCCAAAGTCCCAAAGGTGCCTTCTCCTTCTTCTCTTTTTTCTCCTTCTTTTCCTTGTCCTTCTCGCGGGACCTGCTCGGAGCTTCAAGTCCAGAGAGTAAAGCTGAGCAGAGTGGCCTTGGAGGCGTTCAACAAGGAGACGAGCAAGACACGCACACACACACACACACAGAGACAGAGGTTTAAGGTTTAGGGTTTAGGGTTTAGGGTTTAGGGATGGCAAGCACGACTGCGACTGGCGACAGAGACCGGCGCAGACTAAATGCAAATGCGTGGTCCAGATTGAGGCAACCGTGCAGGTATGAGCAACTGAACACAACTTGGGCAAGCCAAAGAAGCTCCGACTTTCATAATGTAGGGGCCTTAATAATTAGAATAGGGCTTTGGGGGTTCCTTACTACAATTATGGTATGATATACCTCCAAATCCTAATCTAATTCAGTGGATGCACAAGTCATCTCAATCTTTCGTCGCATCAGACTCATGTCCGCTGGTACCTCCAAATCCTAATCTAATTATTAAGGTCCCTAATGTCCCTATATTAGCAATTTGGATCCTGACCACCTTGCTCCCATGGTGTTGTCTGCTAGCTTCGTGGGCCAGCGTCACAGCAACATGCGCTCGCCCGCCTTCAAAAAGTTCTTTTCCCAAATTGGTTTGCTGATCGCTATGTCCCTGGTCCAAACGCGTGAAAAATGCAAGATGCCTTAAAGACTCTAGCTTCACAGGCTCAACTTCATGTGCAGCTACGGAGCATTGCGTTGGTTCTCAAACATAACGTCAAAATGCATCATTGACCCGGAACCCTAAACCTAAACCCTAAACCCTCAAGCCCTGCATCATCTAATTTTGAAGGCATGAACCCAAACAACACAAAGGAGGAGCCTTCCAAAGATCCCTATACTCCAAGTAAACCCTAAACCCTCTAACCTTAAACCTTTAGGCCCCTAAGAACCCTGAACCCTGAACCATGAAGCTTGAACCTTAAGCTTGAAGCCTTAAGCTTTTGAACCCGTAAAACCGAAACCCTAAACCCTGAACCCTAAACCCTGAACCCTAAACCCTGAAGCATAACTTTGCCCTGCCAGTCCTAACCCCGCATTGCTGCCTGCTCCTCTTCTTTTCTCGCTTCTCGCGAGATCTGCTACGCTTCTTCTCCTGGGCCCGGGCCCACCACCGGTCACATGGCAAGGGTTGAGGCTTTAGGGCTTTAGGGCTTGGGGTTTGGTCGTTCGGGTCTTCGGGGTCCATAAGGTCCTTAGGGTTTGGGGTGGAGCCTTTGGACCAACCTCAAAGCCCTATGATGGTACCCTTGTGGAGCCCTCAAAGGAACCAGTAAGCCTACACAGCTCCATACAACCCGTGACTGGGTCCGTTGCTTTGTCCTTCTTCTTCTCGTCGTCCCGCCTTGCCAGCCGAAGGACAAGCTTTCGATCTACAGATGTAAACCAAAAAATTAGGGGCCCTGATATAGAATCCTGATGGTAAGGAAACGCCTTCTTTTTGAAGAACCTCAAGAGTCAGGCCGCAGCAGAGAGAAAACCGCATTCATGACCAGACAAGGGCCGTAAACATGAGCTGTCAGTTTACGCAATGGTTCTGGTGTGAAGATACAGGAACAACGATGGATTTGCCGCTACAAGTTATTGAGGCTTCATACCACCGTATTTTACGGGTAGTCACTTATAGGGTTCTTTTTATGAGGGTGCCGTAGTATTTCTGCGCCCTACAAAGGGACCGTAATTTAGAGAGCTACCAATATCAAGTGTACAAGCTTTGGTGAGCTCCCATAACCAGCATCTTCGAACCAGGGGGTGGCACGAGGCTTCACCAGATCTTTGGAGTATTTCGACTTAGGGGTTTAATTAAAGTTTAATTAGGGTTTAGGGTTTCGGGTTTAACTTCTGGGACTTTGCGCCTTGCCCTGCGGAGCTTAGCTGGGCGTTTACCTTACGCTTGGCAGAGCTTTCTTCCCAGCCTCTTCTCACGAGACCGAGAGCGCGCCTGACATGCGAAAGTGCTCGAAAACGACACATCTCCGGAGAATCTGCGGCTGATACCCCGACTTGAAGGATCACAGGAGTGTTTAGGTCATGATTGGGGACATAAGCACTCCGTTGGGAGTTGTCCAATACTCTCTCTTTAAACGGACGCTCTGTCCCCATTTCGGCTTCAGGCTGTACCAGACATTTCATCCTCTTCCGTACCCTTCGCCAAGCAGGCGCGGGGGTGCCATGGTGGCTTCCTCCCAAAACCTGAGCCGAACCCGAGTTGAGGGTCTTGGTCTTGGGTTTAGGGTTTAGAGGCTTGGATTCAGAGGGCTTCGGGTTTAGGCTTCAAGCTCTGAGGCGCACATTTTGAGCCTAAGCGTCAAGAGGCACATCTGCAAAGATCGGGCCAAGTGACACAACTAGACTCCCTAGTTTTTCTGCTGAACGATTAGATTGCCCTCTTTTGGGACCACCAGTGCATCCTTTTTCATTATGGCTCCTCGTGCGTTACTATTGTGAATCCAGCGCAGATCCAGGCTTCACAGGTTCGTCCGGGAACCCTGGCTCCCTGGCTAAAGGGCCCTGAGACTACCTTCAAACCCCTGCCTGAAAGCCTTCAGACACAGTCCTGATAGCGACTTCATTCTTAAAGCTGGCATGCGCAGTTGAAACGGGGAAGGCGAGAATGAGAACTCTTCTTTCTGCGATTGCTCCTGCCGTCCGTGGCCCGAATCCTTCTGGGCACCAGACTCGGGGGCGCCGCAAACCTTCGCATGTCGGGTTTAGGGTTTAGGGTGAGGAACCGGGCTAAAGCAGAACAGATCAAACAGGTCTCTGACCGCCCCTAGGTGTCGGAGTGTTGGGCGCGCTGGTGCTTGGAATTTGATGGACACCCATGGTCAGCGACCCTTTTCTGGTCGTTATCAAAGCGCCTGTGGCTAGGGATGGCTCCACTAAAAAGGCAGGCAGCTGTTATTTCAGACTCTGACTTTCGTCCTGATGCCTGATGGTAAGGGCGAGCAAAACGATGCTGATAATGATAAGGATAAGGATAATGATGAAGATGAAGATGAAGATGAAGATTAAGATTAAGATGAAGGATGATGAAGATGAAGAAGAATAAGAAGAAGAATAAGAAGAAGATGATGATGATGATGATGACGAGGATGCTGATAATAATGGCGGCGATGACGGATGATGATGACGATGATGGCGATGATGATGATGATGATGATGGTGATGGTGATGATGGTGATGATGATGAGGATGATGATGACGAGGACGACGATGATGATGCGACGAAGATGATGACAGTGAAGAAGAAGATGATGATGATGACGAGAATGATGATGACAGTGACGAGGATGATGATGAAGAAGAGGAAGATGATGATGATGATGATGATGATGACGAGGATGCTAATGATCATGATGACGAGGACGGTGATGCTGGTGGTGATGATGATGATGGTGATGATGATGATGATGTTGTTGTTGATGATGATGATGATGAGAATGCTGATGATGATGATGATGTTGATGATGTTGATGATGAGGAGGAGCAGGAGGCAGAGGAGGAGGAAAGTATCGGCTACGACGAGGATATGATGAGGAATGCTGAGGTGGCTACGGCTATGGTCATGACGGATGTGGTATGATTTCGACCGGGCTGTGATGGTGATGACGGCGAATCCAAACCCGCAGCGATAGAACCCACAACCGGGCACATGGTTCCCACACGACATGCATCCTAGCAGGACCCATCCACGAACACATATGTCGTTGAAGTCGCAACTCGCGCGTCTCCGCCCTCTTACCACTACTACTACTACTACTACTACTACTACTACTGCGACGACGACTACGACTGCGACGACTAGAACGGCGACGACTACAACCACGACTACTTACTGCTACTACCGCGAATCCGACGGCTTCCCCTCCTTATACTGCTTCATCCTGTTACGGCTGCGGAGACGATGACGACGACTGTCGGTTGGCATGTTTCCCCTTTCACGTGTTCTTTCTTCTTCCATCTCCGATGTAGTCATCGACATTGCCGACATTGCCGCCTCGTCCGTTTCTCCCTCCTTCTCCCTCCTTCTCCCTGACTCGCCCGGTATGCAATACCGGCACTGCTTAGAGGCCCGGGGGACCTAGTAAGTAGGTCATATGTAGAGCAATAAGTACCCTAAATGAGGTTACCCCAGTTATGACCATGCATGTAGCCGAATTACTAAGTCCCCTGGGCCTCCAAGTGGTGCTACCCACGACCAATTGGTATTCAAGCAAAGGCGTATGAGAAACCACTTAGCAGGTACAGGGACACATGCCATGGAAACTAGCAACGATCTCCCAAAACTCGGAACGGGAATTACAGTGGTCGGAGTGGGAGGAGGACACCTCAAACTATTGAGCATACCCTAGAGCCCGCAGCCGAAAGCCCTAACCTCTTCTCGAACCCTGCTGGATCCCTGTGGGAGCCTTATATGTATATACATACATATATATATATATATGTCCAGCTGGAGCTTTTTTAAAGACCCTCATAAAAGTCCCTCGAACCAGCTGCCGTCCAAGGTGCACTACGGAGGTCCCCTGGAAAGGAGGATCCCTCCACACGCGCACGCCCCGCGCCCGCTTGCAGCCAAAAGCAGCAGGAGTCAGGTACTGAACGCATCATGACATCCAAGGGAAGAGCCTGACGACCCTTTCAGTAAGGGGTTTCTGAGGTACCGTTTGGGATTAGGGGCTTTTAACCTTGAGCTCTGAATTATGCTTCGTGACGCTGCGCGGGCGTAAGGCAATCGGTTGGGCGCAACGCGCGACAAAAGTACAGGAGACGATGTGCGGCTGCTCGAGAGGTGTGCGGAGGCCTGCGTCTTCAGTGGTCTCGGCAGATCTCTAGGCTCACGAACGACCACAATTCGCTGTGTGAACCTTAAAGGACACCTCAATAAGCAGACTACAGAACTGCACATCCTTTCCTTACTCCGTTCCAGCCCTGAGCAAGACTGCCGCCGGGCATGTTTTTTCTTCTCACGACGCTCGCAGCTGAAAAAACAAAGAAGCAAAGGGGGACCTTCAAGAACTCTATCCTGTTTGTGTGTGTTTGTATGTATGTGTATGTGTATGTATATATATATATGTATATATACATATATGTATATGTACATGATTGTATGTGTAAACACGCTATAGTATATAGCAGAACATGTACTGTAGCATGTATTATCGCATGTGTTATTGTGCATTATTGTGCACATTATATATCTATACTTCTAAAACTATAGTGTATTAGCACGATTATGGTATAAGATACTCTATGTTCGTGCCGATCTTCTCCTGGCATGCAGCATAGTCGACATAAAGTCCTGGTGAGTTCAAGAGTCCCTTCATGTTGCTCCATGTTGCTCCAGGAGCTCGGCACACCTGCTTTCCCAAACATCTCTCAGAGATGCCTCTGACCAGAAGAAGAGCTCCTGACTCAAAGTGCACGAGCTGAGGTTGCACAGGCAAATCTTGATCAGAACGCAGTGGCTTAGATGGTTTGCCCAGGGGCCCAGATGGTACCCTCAGGGTGCAACCCCACGCAACTGACCTTTCACTAGAGATTTAGCAAAGCACTAAGAAACGACTGAGAATCCCTTTGCAGACCCATACATGACTGAATGCGCTCATCACAAGAGCCCACGCAATGGGGGTTTAAAAACACTGCACCTGCAACATGCTATAAAGTCGTGCCGGCCGACTCTTCTGATCAAGCGAATCGAACTCCGACCGCGCAGCTAGAGCTTCCGGAAGCGAGAGCTCAACAGCTCACATCGCTTCACAGGACGCTGCTCTCTCTGTAGCTCGGATTCTACAGCGAACATGTGCAAGCGCTAAGAGTCCAGATGGTATCGGCCCTAACTTGGCAACTAATGAACCCGAAGCCACATGTGTGCCATTGAGCGTAGAGAGCAGCGAGCTAGAACGTGCTGGTGTTCTTCGCCCGACGTCTCCTGCTTTCCCAAACATCTCTCAGAGATGCCACTGGCCACAAGAAGAGCTCCTGAGTCAAAGTGCACGAGCTGAGGTTGCACAGGCAAATCTTGATCAGAACGCAGTGGCTTAGATGGTTTGCCCAGATGATACCCTCAGGGTGCAACACCAAGCAACTGACCTTTCATTAGAGATTCAGGAAAGCACTAAGAAACGACTGAGAATCCCTTTGCAGACCCAGAAATGACTGAATGCGCTCATCACAAGAGCCCACGCAATGGGGGTGAAGAAACACTGGACCTGCAACATGCTATAAAGTCGTGCCGGCCGACTCTTCTGATCAAGCGAATCGAACTCCGACCACGCAGAGTTATGTAAGCAAGAGCTGTTCGCTCACATCGCTTCACAGGACGCTGCTCTCTCAGTAGCCCGGGTTCTACAGCGAACATGCGCAGGCGCTAAGAGTCCAGATGGTATCGGCCCTAACTTGGCAACTAATGAACCCGAAGCCACATGTGTGCCATTGAGCGTAGAGAGCAGCGAGCTAGAACGTGCTGGTGTTCTTCGCCCGACGTCTCCTGCTTTCCCAAACATCTCTCAGAGATGCCTCTGACCAGAAGAAGAGTTGTTGACTCAAAGTGCGCGAGCTGAGCTTGCATAGGCGAATCTTGATCAGAATGCAGTGGCTTAGATGGTTTGCCCAGATGGTACCCGCAGGGTGCAACACCAAACAACTGACCTTTCACGAGAGATTTAGCAAAGCACTAAGAAACGACTGAGAATCCCTTGGCAGACCCAGAAATGACTGAATGCGCTCATCACAAGAGCCCACGCAACGGGGGGTGAAAAAACACTGGACCTGCAACGTGCTATAAAGTCGTGCCTGCCGACTCTTCTAATACAGCCAGTCGAACTCCGACCACGCAGTCAGAGTTATGTAAGCGAGCTGTTCGCTCACATCGCTTCACAGGACGCTGCTCTCTCTGTAGCTCGGGTTCTACAGCGAACATGCGCAGGCGCTAAGAGTCCAGATGGTATCGGCCCTAACTTGGCAACTAATGAACCCGAAGCCACATGTGTGCAATTGAGCGTACAGAGCAGCGAGCTAGAACGTGCTGGTGTTCTTTGCCCGAAAAGACTGAATGCGCTCACCACAAGAGCCCACGCAATGGGGTCGAAAAAACACTGGACCTGCAACGTGCTATAAAGTCGTGCCTGCCGACTCTTCTGATACAGCGAATCGAACTCCGACCACGCAGAGTTATGTAAGCAAGAGCTGTTCGCTCACATCGCTTCACAGGACGCTGCTCTCTCTGTAGCTCGGGTTCTACAGCGAACATGCGCAGGCTCTAAGAATCCAGATGGTATCGGCACTAACTTGGCTAGAGAGCAGCGAGCTGGAACGTGCTGGTATTCTTTGCCCGACGTCTCTGAGACAGAATCTGCCGCTCCGGCTTTGTTAGATCCGATGATTTTTCCGAATCGCCGAATATACGGCTTTACTAGTTAGAAGAGTGTTATGTGGGCACTACTAGTACTGATTCAGACCCATATTACCGGAACTCTGCAAGCCTCGCAGACCTAGGGAGGCATGGTCCGAGGACTGCGGGGGGACGTGAAAGACTTGGGCTTGAGGTTTGGGGTTTAGGGAGTTTAGGGAGTTTAGGGTTTAGGGAGTTTAGGGTTTAGGGCTTAGGGAGTTTAGGGGGTTTAGGGTTTATAGGGTTCAGGCTGCAGGGTCTGGGTTTTGGGGGCTTAAGGGTTTAGGGTTCAGGCTTCAGGGTCTGGGTTTAGGGGCTTATTAGGGGTTCAGGGTTCAGGCTTCAGGGTCTGGGTTTAGGGGCTTAAGGGTTTAGGGGGTCCAGACTTCAGGGTCTGGGTTTAGGGGCTTAAGGGTTTCAGGTTTAGGGTTCAGGGTCTGGGGTTTAAGGGGTTACGCCTTTAGAGCCCAAGCTTTGCTTTGCCAAGATTTTGGGTTTCAGGGATCTGGGGTTTCGAGGCTTGAGGAGGCGGCACCCTGATTTCCTTCTGGGCTCCAGAGAAGATGACAACAACGAATTGCACCAAGGGTTAGGGTTTAGGGTTTGCCGCTTAGGAACGAAATCCGAATCAAGCAATGAAGCCCTGAACCAAATGCCCAGAGCTGATGATTACCCAGGAAAGTATGTCTAACCTGTCTCCATTGTAGGATCCGAAATATATAATTGCGTAAACCAACAAAAGAAACTACAATGGAGACTAGACTATTGGTTCAGGCACCCATATTATTCCACCCGTCAACCACCCGCACGAAATAGGATGACACCCGTGCAAGCGTCGTCCACGAGAACGAGAAAAACATTAGGGTTTGGGGTTTCGGATTGGAGCGTTTATCTGAATCTCCAAAATAGACCGGATACCAAACATGTTGCTTTCAGATACCTTCCCGCCTATAGATACCCTGGCTAACTGAGTAAGGCTAAGGACCGCCGGATGGTTGGGAAAATCGAGAAGACTACTCATACCCCAAAGATCCCGAACGGAATCTACAGAGAATCATGGCAACAGCCACCATGCATCCCACAGCATCTTCGGACACTTGTTATAGGCCAAGTCCTAAGGTTAAGGCCTAACCCCCTAAACCCCTGAACCCCAAAGCCCTCGACCGCTAACCCTAGATCCCTGAGCACTTGGCACCAGTATAGTAGTAGTAGTAGTAGTAGTAGTAGTAGTGGTAGTAGTAGTAGTAGTAATAATAGTAGGAGTATAGGAGTATAGGAGTATAGGAGTATAGGAGTATAGGAGTAGGAGTAGGAGTATAGGAGTTGTTGTTGTTGTCGTTGTTGTGGTTGTCGTTGTTGTTGTTGCTGTTCTTGTTGATGCTGTTGTCGTTGTCGTTGTCGTTGTTGTTGCTGTTGTTGTTGTTGTCGTTGTGGTTGCCTTTGCGGTTGGGGTTGCGGTTGCGGTTGCGGTTGCGGTTGCTGTTGCTGTTGCTGTTGCTACGCCTACTACTACTATTGCTACTACTACTATTGCTACTGCTACTACTACTACTACTACTACTACTACTATACTACTACTATACTACTACTACTAATACTACTACTACTACTACTACTACCACTACCACTACCACTACCACTACCA
>CAJNJA010006720.1:0-43485 GCA_905231915.1 Symbiodinium necroappetens
CGACGACGACGACTTACTACTACTACTACTACTACTGCTGCTGCTACTACTACTACTACTACTTCTTCTACTACTACTACTACTTCTACTACTACTACTACTACTACTACTACTACTACTTCTACTAATACTGTATGGGCCTGTTTAAGCCGGAGGGACTCTATAATGCGTTGTTTGGCTTATTGAAGCCGTCACCAAAGTTGTTGAGGGGGGCCCCCGGCCCCTCCCAAACCCCAATACCCTAAATCCGAAACCTCCCCACCCCCATGCACCCTAAAACCTAATCCCCCCCCGCCGAAACCCCAAAAACCCTGGCCCTCCCCAAATCCGACACCCCCGTTAAGCCTAAACCCTAAACCTTTTTCTTAGAAAAAGGTTTTTAGAAGGGAGCAGGCTCGGGGGTGGGATTTAAGTAAGGTCTGTGTTTTGCAGGCTCAGAGCTCTCCAGGCTGTCTAAAGGCTTCCGGAGGCCTCAGGCTCGCGTTCCAGGTGGGTTTAGGGGGTTCAAGCCCGCATTGCAGGGTAGTTCGGGTAACAGAGACAGCAGAGTTGGCCACAATTTCAACCAACAAATGAAGGAGTCACTCATCTTGAGGATCTCACAATGTCAGCGGCGACAAGTGGAAGACAGAGCTTTCCACACCGTAGACTCAAAGGGAGCCCAAGGATCATGTCAAGGCACATCACGTGCGAGTGGAATTACAACTTCGAGCAAGCCTATTGCCAATTAGCAATCACAAATTACAAATTACAAAGTAGAGCTTGCAGTTTAGGGGGTTTAGGGTTTATAGGGTTTAGTTCTGGGTTTGTGGTTTACCTAAGGTTTGTGGAAAAACCCCGAAACCGATCGAACCCCCCTGGTCCTCAACCCTTCTACCTGAGCAAGCAACACAATCCATGATGGTCTTTAGGCTAAAAGCCCTTAACCCAAGCCGAGCCCCGGTGCCCCATTACTAACCCCACCATAAAGAACTGATTAAACGCCAAACCCACCCCTGAACTGTACTTTCCCCCAAAGCCAACCAAAGCTCGGCAGAAACTCTGACAATTAAGCCGGGTGCTGACTGCATCAGCAGGGAGTTGGCATTCAACCGCGGCCGCAGCTTCTGTTGTCGGCTGACGCGCGGGGTCCTGAGCCACTTGGCAGCTCAGGCTCAATAGGGACTGAGGTTCAAGGGCTAGCTTGGGGTCTTATGGGTTTCAAAAAAATCAAAGCTGGTAAGATGACGAGCATGGTAAAATGTCCATTCCTGCTGCCCTCCACTACCAGGCCCCAGTCCCACTGTTCGAGAAGTAAACCCTCAATTTCAAGAGCAATTTCCATCCTAATCTCTTTGCTAAAGTTTCTGCCCCCCAAAATTGCTTGCTACATATCACGAGCCCACGTAGCAGGGTAGTTCGGAGGGCAAAGTGCAACAGAAAGGCGACAGCTGTACAAGGTGATCACCATGTCGGTGGCATACGACTGGATATCACCATGTAGGGTTTAACGCGGTGCGCCGCTTGGCGCGCTGCGGACGGCTATTTTGCCAGCACTACGTATTCAAACCCTCATCTCCGAAAGCTCCTGCAGCCTCAACCCAAGCTGGGAAGACTCCCCACTTGCAGGGATTCGTCGGGGCATACTCCGAAGCGGTCACGGTATTGGGGCCATGTGGGCTTGAGGAACATGATCGAACTTCCGGATTGGAAATGCCGGGCTTTAGGATGTTAGAACATACCCATAGGCCCCTAAGTAGTTCCTTTTTGGGATTACCTTATAAAATTCTAAACATAAAACATAAAAGGAACTACTTAGGGGCCTATGGATACAGGAAACCCACTTGTTTGCGTCTGAAGGGCCTCATTCCTCCGTCTGTTGCGGGTCTCTCCAAAGGCCTCCAGCCGCGACATCGGCGACGGCATCGGTTTAGGGTTTAGGGTTTAATGTTTAGGGTTTAGGATTTAGGGGCATGAAACTTGAAAACTTTGGAGAATGCTCGAACTTACAAGAAGCCCAACAAAAGTTTCTACTGAAAGAGTTTGTCGCGAAGGCAATCGCACAAAATGCGAACACCATCATCCTAGGCTTTATGTACACATGTAGGGCTTGGGTAACTGCACTTAAAGCGGTTCAAACAACTGCCTGTTTCAAAGGTTAAATGCCTACTGCTACAGTCTGCATACTGGGAAAGGCTTGAACAAGAGATACTCAGGGGAGCGTTTCTGGTGTATCTTATGACGTTAACTTTCTTGTCCGGGCCTGGGGCACATGTTCCCCGCAATAGACACATATAAGTGTGTTTGCTGCTTTTCGTTTCTTTAGATATGTGGTTGCAACGCAGCTGCCCGCAAAACGGCAGGGACAAAACACTTCACCGCAACAAAGGCGAGAAAAAAGGCACAAGTTGCGGGAGACATTCCTCTCCTCAACATGCCGAAACAGTTTGATCAGCTTAGGAAGTTCGGGGCTGTGCTGGCTGGGCCTTGCCCTGTGTGCTTCGGATGAACGGAAGAAGGCAGAAAGAGCGAGAAATAAAGAGTGAGAACACACTATCATCCTAGGCCCGGCCCCAGGCCCGAACCCAGACATCCCAAACTCCAAATTGGTTGGTGTCTTTGTGCACCCTGCCTGCCGTGGGGCCAACAGGAATCAGTGTCGTGAATATACGGTATCCTAAACCCTTAAACCCTAAACCCTTACACCCTGAAATGCTCGCCACTCGCCACCTGCTTTTGGCTTCAACTTGCTGAGCGGCCTTGCTTTGGCCTTGACCAGCCAGCCAGTTTTTTCAATCAACCAGGTCTCAACAAAATCAACAAGGTTTACCGATACTCAACCAGATTTCGCCGAAGTCAACCACGTATCTCGACAAAAAATCAAACAATGGAAGCGGTGGACAACAACTCTCGGCGAGGGGGGGGGGGCGAGGGGGAAAAAAACGGCACAAAAAGAGAGCGATGGTACAATCACACCCCTATTTTTTTGAAAAAAGGAAAACACTGATTTTTGAGAAGAATGGGTCAAAACACTTCTTTCGGAAGAAGCACCGGCGAGCCAACCAGATTTTGGAAAAGGTCCCCGGTCACCCGTCAAAAAAAAATCAGCACAATATTGCTAATTTGGTTTGCCACGTCGCCTATACAAGCCGCTCGCCTCCACGAAAAAAACAACACATGTCCGCAAAATTGGTGTGTTTATAAAAATCTGACCGCCCCCTCGCCGTACGACAGACTACATACTTTACCGTTGTTTTGTGAAACGTGTTTTGATTTTTGCCTTATTTTGGGGCAGCAGATTCAAAACACTTTTTTGGGGTTCAAGGTCCCAAAAGCAGGTTTAGAACATTTCTTATGCCCCTAAACCCTGCAAGAAAGTTAACATCTTATGATACAAATATATACCGGGATTGGGACCATACACGGTCTATACCGTATTCTTTGGACCTCTATTGTTGGCATGGCCATTTATGCTGGCACCTCCTTAAGCACAACAATGTCAAGACAGCCAGGTTGAAGAGAACCCTAAACTCCAAGCCGTAAACAAACCTTGTTTGAATATAGCAAAAAATCGGCACCGGTGCTGAGCCTACCTTAACCTGCTTTGTCTAAATGGCCTTTCCTGAAAAAGCCGAATAAACACTCAACCGCTGGGTCTTGACGTTTCAAACTTCGGATTTAGGGTTTAGGGGGAGGGTTTGGGCTTCAGGGATTTCTGCGCACTTCGGATTTAGTGCATGGGGTTCAGGGCTTAGGGTTTAGGGATGCGGGGTTCGTTCCCGCCAAACTCTTTACCCAAGCTGCCTCGGCTGGGGCATCCGGTCTGTGTGACCAGGAATGCTCCACGCCACGCCTGAGAACCGATGAAGGAACGGTCGAGGTTTGGGGTTTAAGGTTCTTCCTTAAACTCCACAGGAACCCTCAAACCCAGAACCCTAAGCCTAAACCCTAAACCCTAAACCAAACAACTCCAACCTAAACCAAACCCAGATAGAACGTCAGGAGGCGAGTGGAAGCGGGATGAATGATTCGAGGCCCTCTCGGGGCTGAGCATGTGGGCCACCTGATGGCGAAGAAACACCGGGGTTTAGGTCTAAGCTTGGAGGTTCGGGCTTTAAGGTAAATTTTAGGGACTAGATTAACGCGCTTTTACTTCACTGGTGGTTTGGGCTGCGTTACAGTTCATTTCACGTGGCAGGCGTGGGACATCTGATTATAAGCGCATTGTTGGGGCCATAAATGGCCCTAGCTTTAAAAAAACAACGAATCCTTGAGAAGTCAAAATCTATGCAACTTCAAGCGCTGAGGAGACCGATGCATCCAGAATAACACTGCCCGACAGGATACTAAGAACAAATGCTATTGTGATGATACGAGGGTTCACGGCTCAGGGCTGACGGAAACGCCCAAAACACCTTTTCATGGTTGGAGAATGGATGCTCTGCGAAAACGGATGGGGTCTGGGTGGGCGCTATATGGTCGGGAAATGGATGCTCTGCGAAAACGAATGGGGTCTGGGTGGATGTTATCATGGTTGGAAAATGGATGCTCTGCGAAAATGGATGGGGTCTGGGCGGACGTTATCATGGCTGGGAACTGGATGCTCTGCGAAAACGGATGCGGTCTGGGTGGACGTCATGTGGTTGAGAAATGGACGCTCTGCGAAAACGGATGGGGTCTGAGTGGACGTTATCATGGTTGGGACATGGATGCTCTGCGACGGACGTTCTCATGGTCTGCATAGTGATGGTCTGTGGGAGAGGCGGCTGGACAGCATGTGCAAAAAACGCCAAAAAATACGAAAATTCGCATGATAATGCCCTCTATATACATAAAGCACGCGACAATGCCAGGGAAAATGAGGCGCGCTTATAACCTACTATAAGGGTCGGTAGAGTTCGGTAAAACTTCGGGCTTTTGACGCGCAAGGTTTCGAGGTTTTGCGACTCGGCTCCGAAGGGTCTACGCTTCAGGGCTTTCGGGTTTAGGGTTTACCCCTAAACCCTAGACTCTCAACCCTTTAAGGGTTCAAGGTTTAGGCTTCAGGGTTTAGGGGTTTAGGGCTTTAGGGCTTTAGGGTTTAGGAGTGGGTGTCTACGGGTTTGGGGCGACTATGTGCTTCTAGGGTCTTCTATACTCTACCTTCCCGTCTGCACTATTCGGACTATTCGTCATCGATTTCAACAGCCCCGCGGGAAAGAAAAAAGGTATAGCTCTAGACTCTAGATGCATCTAGAATTTGCCCGTAATACCCTAAAAACCCACCCTAAACTTTAGACCCCGAACAGCCCTAGACCCTAAAGCTTAAAGGCCCTTGAAACCAAAAACGAACTAAACCGATTCCGGGTTATGCAAGCTGCATATAGCGCCGCTGCTCGATGGGGGCTGGCCAAGTTGCGGGACCTGTGCTGCGACCCCATGCCGTGAACTCAACGGTGCCAGCAGTCCCCAAACTTGCCCCAATATGGCATTTACGGTTGAGTGTATTAGGAATGTCGGACAAACCACTCTGGGTGCTAAGCGCATTGACGGATTGCTGTTCATCAAAAGAAAAGCTCCTGATGGGAGGCTAGGGTCAGCGGGGGCCAAGGAGGAAGGTCATGGCTGCAGAAACAGGTCTCGTCACAGAGGCAACAGTGGCAAACAAGCACAAAGCAGGTTCCGTTTTGTCATCAGGATCTCCCTCAAAGGAAGTGTGCTCCCAGTGGCAGCTCCTAACATACCAAAGGGCTTCGAGAACAACCCTGAAACAAGACCATGGACACTGAAGACGCGAAGTCATAAAGCCCTAAAGCTGCATGATAAACCCCGGAACTCTGCAGCATGCAGCCTCGAAAAGCATAAACAAAAGACATCTGCAGCCCGACTGCCTAGCTTCCGTGGGGTGCAGCGCGCGGAGGAAGCTTGTGGCAATCGCTTTGCCATAGCGACCAGTCTTTGTTATTTGGCCGTGTCAGGATAGGGCTTGGGGAGTTTAGGGCTTTGAGCGTAAGGGTTCGGGTTTAGGGCTTTGGCCGCGTGGTGTTCCATAATTCCGGTCCCTGAGGTCAGTGTTACTTTAGGGACGATCTTCGGGGCACCCCTGGAGACTCCACTAAGGTCTTATGATTGGCCTTGTACCTGCCTTTTATATAACACGGGTTACAAGAGTGCGTTAAGCTTAGAACCCTTTTTTGAACCCAGGTTCAAACTTAGAACCCTAAACCCTAAACCCCCTAAACCCTGGGCCTTTGTGACTGCCACATCTCTGCCTCTCCTTCTTCAGGGGCAATAGGAGGGACCCCTAGAAGGGACCCCTAATCCTGATACCCTATGTAACCCTTATGTAGTCTCATAAAGCCCCTATATAACCCCAAGGGTCCCTTTAGGAGTCTCTCCTTTAGTCCCTTGACACCCTAAACCCTAAACCCCTAAACCCCTAAAACCCTAAATCCCTAAAACCCTAAACCCCTAAAACCCTAAACCCCTAAACCCTAACCCCCCAAGGGTCCCTTTAAGGGTCTCTCCTTCACCAGCACCCCCCAACTACCCTCTATTATACCCTAAATACCCACTATTAAGGACCATAATGGCTCTATTAAAGGGTACTCGGGGGGTGCTGGTAGTCCCTTGACCTTCGCTCCTTCGGCCTGTCGGCTCCCTCAGGGAGACCCGGCCTTTTGAGCCTCCAACGCTGCACGGCAGCTCTGGACGGACTTAGGGTTTAGGGTTTAGGACTTAGGGTTCAGGGTTTAGGGTTTATAGGGTTTAGGGTTTAGGGTTTAGGGGGCTCTCTACACACTATATGTAGAAACCTGAGAAGATAACTTTAACCATACTATTCCTCAGGGTTCCTTCTCACATTTATACCATGATATGCCCCAAAATTCTACTCACCAAAGTTTAGGGATATGGTCCTAGGATAACGGGTCAGTGTAGTCCCCGAGGAGGACCGAATCAGTGGAGAGTATAGATACAATCTATAGGTTTGGTTCGGGCGTGGCTTGCAGTTCACAGTTTGGTTTAGGCTATAGGGCTCCTGTAGGGCTCCTGTAGAAAGAACCGACAGGACTGCAAAGCTTCGTTGCTCAACAGGACACATGAGTTTACCTGTATACTTTTCAGCAAACGACCTCGGAAAATGACAGACTTGTCTTGGCCGAGAGTTCAACCACGGCTTTCGCTGGACCACACCGCTGAAAAAGCAACAAATGACGCGGGCCCCTACACCCTAAACCGGTCGAGTCCAAACAGAGACTTGTGCCAAAATAGGAGGATCCTCACATTCGGATATAAGCCGGTTTATGTCTGAGGGCTGAGGCTTTGAGCGTTATTCGGTTTGTTTGAATTGAAGGTTCATAGTTCGAGAAGGTGAAGATAGTCTGTAAATGAAGCAATGCAGGTTAAAGAAGGCTACATGTAAGTGAAGATGTTAGGTATAAACACAAACAAGCTTACTATAGTTGCCGCACATCCATGCGCCTTTCAACATCCTGAAACTGCAAGTTCCTTTTAATCAAGGACTATTCGTCACACCATATTAATATATAGGAGCCTTCAAGCTGTGCTGCTTTTTTGGAGGGGTTTGGGAATGTCTCAGAAGCAGAGGACATCCTAAAACCCTGGCCCTGGTTTCAAGCCCGGCGCAGAACCCCAAACCCCCAAACCCTAAACCCCTAAACCCTAAAACCCCAAACCCTCAACCCCAGGGTGAACAAAAACCGAACTGCGAAGCATGAACCCTAGACCCTGATCCCTTTAGGGTAAAACCCTAAACCTCCTAATGTAAGGGCCTTTTGGGGGGATGTTATAGCTGTAACAATAATAAGGAACCCCCCAAAACCGTATATGTAATTATTCAGGCTTATTAGACCCTAATCCCTTGAAGGTAAAGCCCCCTAGACCCTAATCCCTTGAAGGTAAAACCCTAAGAGGATAGACACTTCTGCTCCCTTTTTTGAATCCAGACTCTGCCAATCAGCTGGGAAGCGGCACTTCCAGACTCTTACACTTCTGCTCCCTAAACCCTAAACCCTAAGCCCTAAACTGAGGTAAGGCCCACAAGCTCCAGCACCCGGCGCCTGCGACTCCCAAGGCGCTTCCACGTCTCTTGGCGTGGACCTTAGCGAGGCACAGGCTGGGGGCCTTAGGGGGTTTGGGCTTAGAGGGTTTAGGGTTTAGGGGTTGTTTAGGGTTTTAGGGCTCAGGGGTTAAGGAGTTTGGGAGTTCAGGGGTTCAGGGTTAAGGGCGTAGTTCCGTGTTGAGGGCTTTGGGAAGAAATGTAGGGCTCTACCGTTTGCGGTCCTATGTGGCTTTGTGGGGTTTGTTGTTGGTGTTGTTGTTGACGGGGTTCGGTGGCCAGATGGTCCAAGGTTGAGGTGCATGGCTTCGTTTGAGTACAGTGTTTGACTAGTGGAAGATGGGATAAGGATACCTGGTGATGGTTGCATTATTATTTACCTTAGGGGCATGAAGATAATGATGTTCCCACTGTCTACATCGCTTCTACCAAACGCTGTACTCTGTACTGAAACGATGATGGGAAACCCTGCGCAACCGAAGCCCTGAACCCAAAACCCTAAACTCTAGGCTACCGATCAACGCAGGTGTCTTGTGATCTGTGGCTGCGGCCCTTTTTTGGGGGGGGGCCTCAGGCTGGGTGCCTTCAAGCAAAGACATCGCAGGTCTTCCTATAGGGCTTAGGATTTAGTACCGTAGACCCCAAGACCCTAAGACCCTCCATGTAGCTCGGGAGTCCTACACCCTGAAGGCTGAAACAGCCTGAGAGTGCCATAACCTGAAACGGCAAATTCAAGCAAGCTGCAAAAGCTGAAAGTCTAGTTCTTGGGTAGAGCAACCCTCTTTCAAGGATTCATGGCTTCGGAGCCCGTTTAGGAGTTTAGGGGCTCGGGGGATGTCATCTCCGTGGACCCGCAGCAACCCCAGAGCAACAGCTTATTGAATTAGCGTTGGGGGTATAGGTTTCAGGATTGTTTTCCCTCTCTTGGTACACTTCTCGATTTGTGCGTGTCACCGTTTTAGAGTTTAGAGCTTAGAGTTCAAGCCAGCACTGGCACTTTTTGGCACTTCTGCGATTGGTCTTGGCCTCGAGCCGGTTCGATACTCATCTGCTTGCACTCGTTTTGGGCTTAAAGATTAGGGATTTAGGCTTCAGGGTTTAGGTAGTTAGGGCATCCGTTTATGCCCTCAGCACAATCCCGGATGCTGGCGGTCATTCGGTGCTTGTCGGCTTCGTCGCTGCCCCCCGCAAAACATCCACATGGTGCACAATGCCCTACTTACACCGCTTGTCTTTAGCCCTGGACCGGGCCCTTAAAGCCCAAAACGCCGTCAACCCTTGGAGGAGCTCGCGCCGAACCCAAAGGGACGAACTTCAGCCATTGCGGAATGGGAGCTTAGGGCTTTAGGGCTTTAGGGCTTATGGTGTTTAGGGCTTAAGAGCTTATAGGATTTAGGGGCTTAGGGCTTGTAGGGGTTTAGGGACTTCGGGCTTGTAGGGGTTTAGGGGCCTTGTAGGGGTTTAAGGGCTTACTGTAGGGCTTTTAGAGTTTAGGGGTTTAGGGCTTCAGGGCTTGTAGGGCTTATAGGGCTTTATAGGGGGTTTAAGGGTAGGGGTTTAGGGGCTTCTAGGGCTTAGGGGCTTAGGGGTTATATAGGGGGTTTAGGGATATCGGAGCTGTGACGGAAGCGCCTACTACAAAACAGCCATGGGGTCTTCAAGGGTTCAGAGATTAGGGTTTGAGGGTTTACTGCAGACTCGACCCAGGTTTAGGGTTTAGGGGCTTAGGGTTTAGGGTTCATAAACCCGCCTTCTTGAAGGGCCTGTGCAATAGTTTCAGAAGGGGGGAGCGGGGGTTCTTAGTCAGGGGCCTACAGCTACTCTCCATAGCGGGTAGCTGTTGCGTAGTTCACAGGTGTATACAAAGCAAATTTTTTAAGTAGCCAAGGAAACGAACTACAATGCAGATTGTTGGCAGCCTTCCGTGCGCTGCTGCTCCTTCTGTCTTCCGCTCCCCCTCTCTTCTCTTTCTTCCGGTTTCTTTCTCTCTCTCGCTGTCTTAATCCGCTGTTTCCCTAGAACCGGAGCTATAAAATGAACCAAGAAGGGTCTGCTCGAGTTTCGAGGTTTAGAGCCTTGGGGCAATGCTGTGCACGGCAGATGTATTAGGCATCGCCCCTTAGCAGGGCATGCCAGCAGCCACGATGGCTCTGCTGATCCTGTCTCAAAAAAAGGCGGTGCTGCCCAACAAAGCATCTACATAAACCTTTTGAAGTTTATGGTTTCAGATTTGGCGTCTGGGGGCATTCAGGGTTCCGAAGAGAATACGCAGTAGTAGTCGTCGTCGTCGTCGTCGTCGTAGGAGCAGCAGTGGCAGTGGCAGTGGCAGTGGCAGCGGCAGTGGCAGTGGCAGTGGCAGTAGTCGTAAGCAGTAGCTGTAGTTCCTGCTGCTGCTGCTGGTGGTGGTGGTGGTGGTGGTGGCGGCGGCGGCGGTGGCGGCGGTGTTTGTGGTGGTGTTGGTGGTGGTGTTGGTAGTGGTGGTGTTGGTGGTGGTGGTGGTGGCGGTGGTGGTGGTGGGGGTGGCGGTGGGGGTGGCGGTGGCGGCAGCAGTAGCAGTAGCAGTAGCACGTCGTCGTCGTAGCAGTAGTCGTCGTCCTCGTCGTAGTAACAGCAGCAGCAGCAGCAGCAGTAGCCGATGCCGAAAGCAAGAGAGCATGGTCGGGGCTGCCTTGTGGTATAAAGGACTTCGGCTACCAGAGCTACGCATCGGGGTAATACCACAGTCCTTGTGACCGCGCAGCGGTTTGGCGGTCCATGCATTCGGTCTCAGACGATTCTACAGCATCATAAACGGCCCTCGCCATCAACTGTCGTGTGCATTGAGATGGCCTTGATATCTTCGAACTTGCCAGAGACCTTCTGAGTCAGCTCGCCGAACTGTCCCGACACTTTCCCCTTGAGGTCATCCACATGGGCCTACCAGGAGACGGATGCCAAGGATACGATTCTGCACCTGCCATCGCCTGCCGAAATGACACCACGTCATGCTACTGGGGAACGGGAGCCTTCGATGCGTTTGTCTAGCTGTCTAGCTATCGAGCTGGCAGTCCCGACCGTCGTGACCAGCTGCTTCCCGCTGGCTCTACACCCAAGGTTGTAGGATGCATGACAGAAGATCGGGCATCGGAAGAGTCGCACCCTGGCCTCCCAACATGCGATTCTATGATGACTGCATGCATGACGTTCGCCAGAAACACTGTGGAGACTTGCTTCTTCACTTGTGCATACTTCTTCTACCTTCCTCTTGGGTATTCAACTCGCCGCTGCTATCGGCTGCTCCAGACCCCTTCGGTGGCCCTCGTGCCTTGAGGGCCTCTGTGTCGACATGAGGGGCATCGTAGTCCTCCTCCTCGTGTCTTGGGTAGATTCTAAAGGCGCCTTTCCTGCGGCATGCGCTCAACAAACCGAGCTCCCTGAATATGACCTCCAGGTCGAATTTGCCAAGAACCTCCCTGATGAGCACTAGCCCGGAGGCCCGATCCCTGCCCCCATTCATTGTTGCATAGACTTGTGTGGAAAGCACAGCAGCCGCAGGCAAAGACTGATGCTTCACTCATCCTTGGCCGGGCAGTCTTTGAAGTAGAGGCCGATCCTGGGCAGAGGGTAAAGGAGTTGAGGAAGCACCTTACGACTTTTTTGTTCGGGAAAGCATGCAGGTTGCAACTGACGGCCCTGCCAGGGAAGGCCAAGCTTCTCTTCGTTCTTCTCGATAAGGTGCTCTTTGCCGGCCATGTAGTAGGTGCCTTGGGGTTTCCGGGTTGCACACCAAGCCATTAAGTCACTCCAGAAACTGAGCCCCGATAGCCAGCATGGAAGGCGGTGCGTGAATCCGGGCAAGAGGAAAGCAGGAAGGCTAACTAAGACTGACGAACAGAAGCTTGAAGAAACAAACCACGTTCCTGTGGTCTCCAACCTGAGTTGAGTGCTACTCCTCTCGGCCCTTACTCTGGAGCCCGTGGCTCCGAACTAAGATGTCTTCGATCCCAGCTAAAGGCCCAAAGCAAAACCACAAAATCCCCAACTGCAGATGCAGTGCAAGGAGGGCTGTGCTTGTAAATGTACTGCGATCGCAGGCAGTAGACCTGGCTGGGCTGCTTCTTGATTTTCAGCTTTCGGTATTAGAGTAGAACAGAGTAGAACCGAGTACAGCATAACAAAGCATAGTATAGTATACTTTTGTATAATCTAATTAGCAAGGTATAGTGTAGTGTAGTGTAGTGTAGTATGGTACAGTACAATATGGTATCGTATGGCACGGTATACTGTAGTTATAGTGATAGTAAGAATAACAATATTGCAAGGTAAGGTGAGGTATACCTCATATAGTGTGGTACATATCATACAGTGTAGCCCAGTATGGTAGGATATAGTAGCAATACGTAATAATACTAGCGCTAGTACTAGTGCTACGGTTGATCGAGGAAATTTGCACCACCGATTAAATAGCAAGTGAAACGACACATGAGCGTAACCCCGCACCCCCTTGTAATATTGACGATGATGGATACCGAGTTGGTGCAAGAGTTTTGGCATTGGAATCCACGGAACTTCGGAGGAGCAACAGTCAATGTTAAAAAGGGGGCGCGGGAACTCTGCTTTGCTCGGCCACTTAAAGTGGTGCAAGAATTCCTCCATCAACAGTAGTACTAGTGCTAGCACTAGAAAGCTAGTGCAAGCACAGGTACTAGTACTACAACCAGTACAAGCAAACTATCAGTAACAGTAATAGTACTAGCACAAATAATGTCGAAAGCAACAATACTAGTATGGGATCATACAGTGTAATATGTATCATAAAATGTAGCATGTATCACAAAGCGTACCACGCACCCTCTTGCCTAGAGTATCAGGGTAGTAGCATAGCATAGCATAGTATAGTACAGTGTATAGTCTCGTACACTGTAGTGTGCATCATGGAGTGGGGTAATGTAGGATAGGGTGGCATCGTATAGTGTAGTACGGGATACTTTTTTGCAGTATAGCAAAGTGGAGTTTAGTATGGTATGGTGTGCTGAAGTGTCGTGTGGTGTAGGATAGTGTGATGTGATATCATGTCGAATAGTATAGTGTAGTATAGCACTGGTTCTGTGGAACATCCCGGGCCGTGGGAATCACGGCGGCTCGGCGGGGTTTGCTGTGAACCAGGAGCAGGCCAGGCGCTGAGAGCAATCCTCCCATCTTCTTGTTTATGGCTTTTTTTCCCTCCCACTTTAGCTTGGACGAGCCCGCATTGTAGGGTTTGTTTATGGCTTTGGGCTTAGGGTTTCGACTCGGACACTGACAAGGCAGGCCCTCATTTAGACAGGCAGGTTCAACTAGGCGCCTGTTGCTACAGGGACAGGCAGAATGCCGGCACCAGCATTCTTGGACGAAGTCTCTATGAGACTAGCGATTTACATGGCTCAGGAACCCCCTGACCAGTCTCTACAGCAGGCGAGGCTTAATCATTTGAAAAGGGTTCGTATCTAAAAATGTAATTGCAGAAGACTATATGGGAGCAATACCACTGCTTATTTTAAGCTTCCGCAGTACGGCTTCTTGGCTACAGTTCTGCAGCAACTCGCGCCTGAAAGTCACTTTCGATTCTTGGGGACTTCCGGTGCCCCTCCGCTCCAGCTACAAGTGTCGAAGAGCCAGTACCCCGCGCGAGTTCTGTTGGCTGCTCCAGCAGCTGTTTTCATCGGTTGCAAGGATTTCGGGCAAAGACGGGCCAAAGGCAAGACCTAGGTGCATGCCTAGACTGTCATCATCAGCGTATAGTGGTCGGTGGAATTAGTAACTATATTCAAAAATAGTCTGTTTACTGTTACAAAACCCACTGTAATATACACCGGCCGCAATCCATATATACAGGCCCCTCTATTCGTCTTCTCCTTGTAGCTGTTGGTGTCCGCGCCATCCGATGCACCCGTCCTTCCCGCAGGGTATCTCGAAGAGCCCAGTGAAGGTTGAAAGCCAAGCGAATTCAGCCAGAATCTCATGGGCCGAATGTGTTTTCAGAACAACAGCTTGCAGAGTTCACTCTCCCAATACCTCGCAGCTGCAACCCAAGAAGGACAGGAAGAATGACGCACAACTCACAGTGTGGCGGTGGTGGTGACGGTGATGGCGATGGTAACGCCGTTCTTCTGATGACAATCGCGACGGTGACCGTTCTGGTATTAACAAAGACTTATGACGACGGCGACACAGCAAATAGTTGCAATGACTAGGTACGAGTAGGCCATACCAGAAAAGAATACCATCCAAAGCAACAACGTTTCCGCCAACGTAAAAAAATAACAGCACCGATACCAGCAGTAAGCTCACTAGAGAACCTGCATCGTGACAATCACAAGCCTGCACCAACGACAACTATCATTATCAATAGCCATGACGGCAGCGCAAAACAAAGATCAGCATCGTCATCATCATCATCATCATCATCACCCTCGTCACACAAACATCGTCATCATCATGACCAATACCAGCATCAGCATCGTAGGCGTACCCGTGCATGGACATGAATTGAAGTGGTTTCAACGAGATACGGAACAGAGCCCAAGAAGCGGAGCCGTGTTCGATGGTCGTCTCACACCCTAGAAACCTTTGCACAGCAGGTCTCGAATTCCCGCCCAGCGGCAATCCGAACATGGGCACGACGAACTTCAACAGCAGTGTGTGCCTAGGCTCCGTCAGCTTCGTGACTTGGGGTCTCATGCCTCTGCACGATGACCTTCGCAGCCTGCCTAGGGCAAACAGCTCCTCCGAGCAGGAGTGGCTGCATGTAAGTAGTGTCATTGCATGACTTGCCTCGCTGACGGTCTGACCAGGATTGAGGCTCTTGGCTGTAGGCTTGAGGCTTCCCGAAGCATTGTGGGAAAGTCGTGTATTACATTGCATTGCGACTATGCCTCCGCTTTCAACCCACCAGGTGGATGCCAGGGGACAGGAAGATGTGGGCGAAGAATGCGACGGCGCAGGCAGTCACCATTGAATCACCCTCCATGCAGAAGTAACCGGGCTGGCAGTTGGCCTTGCTGCGGATAGGCGCTCGCAGGCGAAGCATGGGCAAGTCCAAGCCAGAAAACGATGGTGAATAAAATGAAGGAACTCATGACGACAGAGTCAGATGAACACCGCACCAGACAGCTACTGGCAAAAATGATGGTCCGGGCCTTGAAGACGAAGCAAGCAAGCATGCAGCCGCAGGGGATGCACATGAGCCTTGTTGAGTAATCATTTATGCGGCTGCTATCCGCTCCCGAATTCAGGGCAGCTCAGTGTCCCGGAGGAGTATATGGACAGACTTACATCTTGCGCCATTCCTGCTCCGCTGCAATGCTTCTCTGATGGATGCCGAGCAGCCACTGCGACCACCAATCCACCATCTTATCCTCACAGTGCGGCATGGTGTCCGGGAGGAGACAGACAGAGGTGCGAGACACGCTAGGGCATAGCAACTTCTCTGTAATCCTGCGTTGAGCTCTTCCTTCAACCAAACCTCCTTCGAATTCAACAGAAACCTCCACCACTCTCATGAGCATCCTCTCACTCTCTCGCGACAGAAACGCTTTTAGGCAGCCGAGTCCCCTTGGAACCGATTTCGGTAGTGGTGGAAGACACCGAAAACAAAACTGCAAGCAAAATCAAAGCCCCTAGCAGCTTCCCGGTCACGGCTTTCGAACTACCAGGTCGCTAGGTTGGACAGCGGGATGAGTCAGACGTGCATCAGTCCGTGGACATGAATCCCTGAAGGATCCCACCAGTGCCCATCTAACCAAGTCGCACCACAGGGACTAAGCCTATGTGATTTGAGGTCTTGGTTTCGGCTTACAGTCAGGGCCTCACGATTTACGACTCCCATGCATCTCAGCTGTTGGCCTGCCTGCCGTCCCGGCATGCTCGCTCTTCTCATCATCAAAATTGGCTAACCATCACTACAGATGCTCTGATTAGAAGTAGTACTATCGGTACTGTTACGCGTACCAAACAGGCGAGCATCCGTGTAGTTGCAGCTCTGGATGGATCGCAGGACCCTGTAGTGGTCGAAGGCGTAGATGTACATGTGCGAGAGTGCCATGCCCAAGAACATCCTTACCCAGAGCAGCACTCTGCGCTTCAGGGCTTAACTTTCGACGAGACGTTGAGCTGGAATCGCAGACCACTGCTTGCAGTAGGCTCAGGTGCAAAGAAAAATCTCCCAACCTCACAGGCTCAAATCCGCTTCAATAACAGCACCAAGCGACCCGTGAATAAGCGTGATTACACCAAGGCAACCAAGCGTCTGGATGTTGAACCCACCGGGGAAGAAGAAAATCAGGACCGCGATCATCGCATCGAGCATGAGGTCCGCGTAGCGCCTAAGCTCGCCTATGCTTGGTTGCAAGATGGCTACAGGATGCTTAGGCTTATTGGGTTTAGAGCTTTGTAGCTCGGAGTTCAAGATACCAATGATTCTTGGGGGTGTTGCAAGGTTCCAAACCGAAGTCCAATGCACCCCACAGGGTGCTCGGCACAGAGCCTCGGCCAGACCAAAAAACTCTGAGTATCGATCCAATGTCCTATGTCCCCGAAAGCTTTCTGAGACGGAGGCACGAAAGGTCAAACACCAATCCGCCCAGGAGATTCTCGGCCATGAAGCCCTTGACGTGGGGCTGAGTACGGATGATGAGCACCTGGGACAATGGTTCAGGACTTGTGGGTCATGGACCTATCCGAGTAGAGACTTGGTGGGAGAAGCACAAGCGGAGATTCGGACCATGCAGTACCACGAGATCACGAGACGGGTCACCATCAGCTTGTAGGGTGCATAGATGGTCGCAATTGGCTCAATCAGGAAGGGGATCAAGAAGGTGGCCTCGGCTGAAACAGTAAAGTGTGAAACTGTAACATGGAAAGTCTCATGCTTGTTTTTGCGATATTCGTCATTGCTCTACTCATGACGGTACAGTAGCAACAACGACGGCGGCAACAACACCAACAATCAAACCGAAATGTGTTCCCCGGCACGTAGTCATCGTGTACACGTATGCCGTATGCCGGCTTTCATTTTTTGCCCAGAGCAGCCTGTACCTGCCGAAGCCCTGTCCCAGAGAACCTCGACGCTAGCGGATGCCACTCCGAAGTACATGAGAAGAACCAAGAGTGATTAACAGATGATGCTCTTTCGGCCTGCATTGCTTGAACACTCTCAGACTCTAGCCTAAGGCATGTCGCTGGATCCACATGTTTCTACAAACAATGCTCTACATCACAGTGTGCGGCAAGAAACGCACGTGACAGCCGCTCATGCTGCAGATCCTGCATACATGTTGATTATTACCCAGCTGGTTCCGAAAAAGATATTATATAAGGCTGAGCCTCTGCTGCTGCCCTTTTCCACTCACGGCTTACAAAGCGAGCAAGAAGGAGGAAGCCAAAAGGCAGAATGCCGAATAAACCCAAACAAATGGAACAAAAGCAGGACAGATGAAGACGATAGTAGTATCATGCATAATGGCACACAAGTGCTAAACCGGGTTACCGGGAAGGCATAGGCGTAGAGGTTGTTGGCCAACGTACGCTGCATGGCATAAGACTCAAAGCGGTCGGAGAATGACTGGAGGTTGCTCAGCCTGAGTTGCTGGGTTTAATAGAATGGCCTGAATCATCAGAATAGGGTTTTGGGGTATAGTACAGTAAATTCAAAACTATTGGCAATTATCCTAGCCCTGTGTTAGCTTTGGTTGGTGTAGTTTAGGTTTAGGTTCTGAGGTTTAGGGTTTAATCTGTCGGCTTGGTTTCTGGTATGGGCTCCGTTCCATCGGCTTTCTGAGCATTCGGGATGTCGGTTCAGGGTTCCACACCGAGTTTAGTGTTTTTGTTTCCCTCCCACTTAGCAAGGCCGCATTTCAGGGTTTGGTGTTAAAGTTGAGGGGTGGGTATTCGGCAGATATTTAATGTGTTTGCCTCCCGCCTGCTGTTGACAGATGAACTGGGCCACGGTGCCCGCATGCTACAGTGCACGACAAGACACTGAATTTGTCAAAACAGACACTGTGCTAGAATATGGAATAACATGGAATAACACATTGCACCTTGTTCTTTTACTTTTCCTATTTTTTCTCTTCTCCTATTAGTGTGTCTTATCTTATCTTATATCATAGTGCCAACACTAGAGTTCCCAGCGCCCCGCCGGGAGCTGCCTTCTCTGCAAGCGGCCAAGCAGGGCCTACTGAGGCTTCTGAGAGTGCCCCCCGATGTGGAGACGCCCAATGCAGGATTTTCAACTTGGGGTCAGAACGAAACGGCTTGAGAAGACACTGGCGGTGGGCATGGCATGCATGCGTGGTTTGATCGAAGACAACACAGCGCATTGTCAGCCAAAGGCTTCTGAGGAGCAGGGTGCCATCGTAGGTCTTCATGCGCAGGCCCACGTTCACCTCAAGCAGGCGCCACGTTAAACCAGTAAGGTCTGACGCACACTCCCATCTTTCTGAGAACCCCTTCTGTGGCACCTGCTTTCAGGCCACATTTTGAATGTAACACTGCTCCGATCAAGCGAAACCGCGAGGCGTTTCTGAGCACATCACCCTGTAGGCCACCATGTAGGTCGTGATCAGATCCAGTGCAACGTTGAAGACGCAGGCGAAGCAGTAAAGAAGCATATAGCAAACCTCGCGGATGGTCCCGAGCAACTATTGCTTTTTTTGTTTTGGCCGGATCATGTCTCTAGCTGTGGCTGCATTCACTTTGAGGCCTGAATTTTGGTTGCTGCCTCAACGAACAACCCGACAGCCGAGCACTGCTGGCTCCAGGCTTAACAGTGTTAACACAGCAAGACAAGAGCTTCCGAAGCTGATCCGACCACACTCCTGGCGCCATGTCCTCATGACGATGAGCCAATGGTGCGATTGTTCTTACCACTTCTCGTTTCTATTACGGATTACTGATTGAATGACGGCGCTCGTCATTTCGTGCTGCAATGCTGAAGGAAGCCACAAGGATAATTTTAGGGGGAGGTATCCTGACGAGTGTCTTGCGATGTTCGGGATTATTTCTGACAGAGAGGATCCGATGGTGCCGTCTACTGGTGCTCTTCCATGAGGCCTACACCCCACTGGTCGAATCACACTTGCACAGGTTAGCTGTGATTACTGGTGGTGGCACGACGACCACACATGTGCCTGGCATGTTCTCAAGCTTGCAACGGGCTTGGGGCTGTCTGGGCCGCATACTACTGACATGCACGCTCAACATGCCTCGACAAAGTGCTGTTTTAATTTAATAAGGACTGCTGAGGAGTGGTTCGGAAGAACATAGAGGAACCTTAGTAGTAGCAGGTTACTCAAAGGAAGTGTACAGCTCGGCCTGTAGATACCACCATGTGTCACATGCACAATCGGACTTACACCACTCCCGCGTGCGATCGTATGTTCCGAATTTCGAGCTGCAGCTTCTCGAAGACGCAATCGGACATACTCTTGCATATTGCGTCTACTGCCTGTCGGTTCCGGAGTCCTTGGCCCTGGCCCCACAACATCACTAGCAGCTGCAACTGGCGACGGCCGCGTCCGCGACCAACATCATCACCACCACCACTGCCACCAGTACTTCGTACTTCTACACTCTACTCCTCTCTGTTTTGGTGTAACCCCTACCGCGCTCCGCTTCTGGGCTTAGACTTTGGAGTCGAAACCAATCCGTCTTGAAATGAATTTTGTTCGGCTCGGACTCATGGAAGACCCTCAGCTTCTGCAGCAGCTGCCTCACGGTCGTCGATGTAGATAAAGCGAGTGCGGTCTGCCACTTCGCTGCAAACCTGGGCTTGGTGTCCCTGACTTCCGCTATGCAGCAATTGGACCCGCATCACTCCAACGCCTGTCCTGGTCAAGAAGTAAACCATGCGAAAAGAACTAACGTTAGGGTCATGGTTGGACAGCGCGCAAGACCTTAGACATGTCACATGCAATCAGTCCCTCAGCGTCAGATCGAAATCATTGTACATCCTCGGGTCGAGATTTCGAGCAGTCTCCTCGCAGGTCCTCGAGTTCAAAGGCTAAAAGATCACCGTTCGAGTAGCCAAGTACATCAAGGCATTACCGGCCACAACCACCATCGAGAAGGTCATGCCGGCCACGAAACCGGGCTCCTCTCTTAGGGGTTTAGGGCTGTTCTTATGGCTTTTGGGGTTTGTTGACACTCGCACTCGGACAAGCCTGGCAAGGTCTGCAGCGATACTGGTTCAACGATCATTAACAAAATACTCTGGTACCGTGTTGGGTTTAGGGCTTAGACTCTTGCAACTCGGGCAATGCAGGCCAGGTTGGTCCATGGTTTAAGGTTAAGGGGTTTTTCCCTCGCGCATGGCAGAGAACAAAGCGCCCAGCGAGGTTAGACAGAGACATCACTGAGGTTGAGGTGTTTTTTTTTTTTTCGGGTTTAGGGTTTAGGGTATGGCCCGGTGTGGCCTTTTGGGGGTGGGGCTTGGTGTTTGTGGCTCTTGCGATTGCGGTTTGATTGTGAGTTTAACGCTTATCTGCATCCTGGCCTAGCAGGGGCCGCCAATGTTTGGATTGGGTGCCAAGGCTTCTCGCGACGCTCAAAGGACTCGTGTAGCAACCGAACGACGAGAACCGATCACCCCAAAACCCTAAAAACTAACCCTGAACCCTAAACCCTAAACCCTAAAACAACAATAAGAAAGGACAGGTCGCCTGGCCATAGGAGTAGTTGAAAGTCAAAGTGAACCAGGCATAGGGAAGGTAGAAGGCCACCACCCACAGGGCCAGTCCAGCGAACATGATGCACATTCCTCGCTTGCGATGTGATGTCTTGCCACTTCTAGGTCCCTGACATCGGGTCTGTAATCCCGTGAATCGGGAAACCTGTGCTGGATTTACTTGGTATACAGGTCTGGGTCTGGGTTTAGGCGTTTTGAATGCATCTGAGAGGGCCAGACTTTGAACATGAACCTCCCAGCTGAAAGGACTCCGCAGATTGACATCTGACATCTCTTGCCATCCGGGCCACCCATTGCGATACGCCTTGCCTTGACTAGCAAGTTGGTGTTGGCGCAGTTCGGCCACTTGACCTCAGAGATCGCTCGCAGATTCTTAGCCGAGGGAATTGGGGCTAAAAGAGTCGAACAACGACTGGCCACTGGTGCGACTCTGAAGCCACTCAGCCGGTACACAGGAGAGTTTTCCCTGAGCGCAGAATTCCAGGACTTCCTCAACGGGCCTGCTCTTCAAATGTCTTCCTCTGTCTTGCTTTCTCACACAACCCTCGACCAGCGTCTCAAACTGCTAAACTCACGGCGGGCACAAGGGCTATGGTACCAACGCTCTACACCCTCAACATCGACCTTGACCACTACACCCTAACTCCTCAACCTTGCACCTCACACACGGAGCCCTGAAGCACAGTGCTCCGTGCATACGGGTGGCAGTCTGTGGCTCAACACGCGAGGCATTGAGACGGAGAGTGTTCCCGTGAAACTCCACGCCACCTGCGTTCCGGTATTCTGTCGCTTGGGGCCCGCGTGCATTCCTGTGGTGCTTGAGAGCTGCAACGTGTTGTTCGTGTTTAGGGGCGATCGCAGCAGACCCGACGCCTGCAAATGGATGAAGCGTGAGAGCGTTCGTTCTGCGGCAAGCGCTCGACGTTGCTGCTGTTGACTACAACCTAATATAATGACAAAGCTGACAGTAACAACTGACTTCTCGACCGCTGTAGAAACACTAGCACATCATCAAAAGCAGCAGCATCTGACATCATCACCTGCCGTCTTGCACCCTACGACGGTAGGAGACTCCATAATTAGAATAGGGTCTTGGCGTGTCTTGTATCCTGCCGTCAGAGAGGGACAATATAGGTGAGACTACCAGATGCTTCAGATAATACTTATTATCTTTGTTATCATTATTGGCTGGGGTGTGATTATTACTAGTATTATGACTCTTATGACTATACCTTTGCTAATCAAGCCCGGCCTGAAGACTCGATCGCTTCAACGGCATCGTCGCGGGCGGCTTCCGTCTCGAAGATCGCGTAAGCATCCGGGCAGGTCCTTAAAATCAAACTCCTCTCTTATGGTATGGTATAGCATACTGTAGTGCATCACAGTATGCTAGAGCCTGTTAGAGTATCTCAGAGTATGATAGAGAACAGTCGAATATTCTGATACATTATAGCATACTTTAGAATATCACAGTGTATTGTGTTTCTTCTTTGGGGCTGCACCACGACACCCGGCTCGAGACGCTTGAGACATACACCCAATCCGTCGATGAACTGAACTCCAGAATTCCGAAACGAGACACCGTCAGTTCAGTGGGGGGGTGGCAGCACAATCACCCTGAGCTCCAAGCCTGTGCACTTCCACATCCCTACTCGGGAGGGCTTGGGGCTCCAGCGATTTCGGCCCGCCAGGGTCGAGTTTTGATTCCACGCTCCAGCAAGCTGAGGGCCTCTCTCAACACTCATGATACCGCCTAGTTCGGGCTAAGTGGAAGGCATCTGACACCACCCGCTCCAAACGGTGCAGTTTCGACGGTACTGGCTTTGTGAAGGAATTCACAGGAATCGATAACGCTCGAGTGCGCGGCTGAGTTTCTCTTTGTCACGGGTGACAGCTTGCGGCCGGCTGTGCTTGCTGCCGGGATTCTTGAGACTTTTCAGGATTTCAACCACATCCACCTCCTTGCACTCCTCGATGATCTCCTGAAAAGAAATCAAGACAACAAATACAGCGCGGGATACCCGAAGCTCCCTTTCACGAAACATCACCGAAAGCTGTTGTGGGCCACAATTCGATGAGCCTGGATCTGCAGAGAATGCCAAGGCTTCCGCCGGACTAAGTCTCTCCTCGTCTGGGTGGGCCAAGGCTTCTTCACGGGCCTTCTGCTGCTCCTCCTCCGACATATCCTGGGCGACAGCCCGGAGGCACTACAAATGAAGGGATTGAGAAGTCTTGCAAAGGAGACAATTGCCGGTCGGCTTATAGGTCTCCCTACTACACCGCATGACATCAGGCGAAGCTCTCCCTTGGCCACGACCTTCTCCGCATCCGCCGCCAGGGCAGACCGCTCGAGGCGTGCAAAAAAGCCTTGTGGCTCCTCTGGCTCAACTTCACGCTTCGCGGCTGGGTGCAACTCCTGCTCCCTTTCCACCAACTGGCTCTGCAACAGGTCCAGGAGCTCCTGTCTTATACTCTAATTCCATCGTTACTTTAAAGGGTTACGAGATGGTTCCTATAAGGGTCACTGTAACAAGGATGACTACGAGGGTTCCCATAGATTCAAAGGCAAGTCTGGCGTCTCCTCCTCGTGCTCCTGGAAGTCCCAGCACACCGAGACTCCGACCTGAGCGTCAGATGTCCACGCGAGGGGTCCGATGCGCAAAACACGAGTTTAGGGTGTGCACTCTCACAACGAGGTCTAGGGTTTAGGGTTTAGGGCAGCACCAAAAGCCAGATTAGCAGTTGCAAAGGGTTGATGTGATGGCACACTAGTCACTAGACTTGCATGCAAGCTTGCAAAACATGCTCAATCGCACCTCGTGAGCGCGCTCAATTAACTTGCCACATTTCCCCCGACAGAGCCCTTACGAGATCCGCTTCGGACACACACACACACACACGCACGCACCCCTGGAGTCTAGCTGGCAGCTCGTGGCAGCCAGTGTGTACGGTGTTGTGTGTAACCTTTGCAGACCCTCGAGCTGAGGCAGCGGGCTATCTTCTGGCCCGTGGCATCCTCCAAGCGCTTCTTCAGCTCCTCCTCGACAGGCGCTGTCCCGTCCATCATGGGGAGGTTGCGGATGCGGGCGGCATAGTCTTTGTGTGTAGAGTTTGTCATGTCGACCTTCTGGAAGAGGCGCAGCTGGCGAATGCCAAAGAGCACACAGGCCAGGGTTGTCAGCACGTAAGCAGCGACACAAAAGTCGATCTTGGTCCACATCAGCCTCTGCTGCGTCTCGAAACCCCAGGCCACCAGAATACAGTTCTGGCGTGCTGTTTTTGCCCGGCGTGTTCCCAGGATGAGAAGCGCATCGTCCACAGACAGCGACAACATCAACCAGCCAACGGCGATGGCCAGGGACCAGAGTATCAGGAATAGCTGGAAGTTGAACTGAAGTGTCACTCCAACACCTGCCACGTCCTGCAGCAGCAGATTGGTGTCAAGCGGCCACAGCTCGCGACCCTGGTCTTCTTGACCGGTCTTGGGCATCCGCACCTTGGACCGTGACCTGTAGTCCAGAGCACCCTTGAGCCCGTCAGCATTGGTGATTGGCCGAGTGCAGATGTCCACAACCCAGGCCACGATGAAGACGGCCACTAAGCCCAGCAAACCAAAGAGAGCATACCAGTAGTAGCGGTTCTTGCTGATGCACGTGCCCTTGTCACTCAAGGAGTCGCCGCTCTCGCACCTGGCACAAGTGTCCTGGCCGTCGGTTGTGCACTCAGCACAGCCGTAGATGATGCAGGCACGGCAGATTCCCATCCTCAGGATCTCTCTCACCCCTGAGTTTGGATTGCGGTCCTGCTTGTCGCAAATAGTTCTAGGTCTCCGAGCTACGACCCAAAATCAGCTGAGCTGCTTCGGGTCCGGAATGGGCTCGAACTTGTTAACGGCTGTGCAAGCCTGAGGGGTGGCCTCGACACACTCGAAGTTGCCTGAGATGGTGGGATGGAAAAGGAAGTTCCTTCATGCCATGGTGTTGCCGAAATTGGTCCTCGAGTATCATCAAGCCGGGATCCCAGCTTATTAGTGGGACTTGTTCAAGCCACCTTCTCAGTTAGCAGGCTTCTGCACCTCTAGTCAACGGAAGCCCCGAAACCTCACCGAGCCACAATCGACGTCATCGCCACGGTCGTCAGCGTAGACAGGGCACTCCTCGCAAGCAAAATGACATATTAAGAAGGCAAAAAACGCGAACTACCAAATTTGGACGCTTGCCTTCGGGCACGCGAGAAACTTGTCGGAGCCCGAGTTCACGACCTCGGTAGCAGAGGGCACAAAGGGGTTGAAACGGCCTGGGCACCAGCCGTCAACGACCTGAGCAAACCGGCAGAATCTGTCCAGTGAAACCCGCAATCCTTGTTACACGAACCCTGCGGTTTCAAGCGAGGCCCCTGCGTGTACGAGCAGGACTTCACGAGAATCCATGAAAAGCGAGCAATCCAACCGTTTTCTTGCCAAGCAGCTTTCTTGTCGTGGCACTTCGGCGCCTGCACTGTCCAAGGAGAATGGTCAACAACAATATCGAGCCCACCATCGTCACCACCAAGATCACCAAGCACTGCGTAAGAGCGGCCCAGAACCGCTAACACAACTGACAGCTCGTGCTGCAGCCCGGAGACAGGTGATCCCTTCGACTGCAACCACGACCTCGGTTCACTCGTGTTCTGAGGCTCTACCCGTGCATGCAGCCCTTGACCAGCCCTACTTCTGCCTGGAGCAGGTCTACCCGACAAGCCAACAAACCTGAAAGCCTCCCTATCAAGGCAAGAGCAGTGCAGCAGAGCATAAGTGCAACGGACATGATGTCTATTTTCATATTTACATAAGTCTGCACAAAGACATGGGCGGAGCACTTGTAGCAGCATCAGAACTGATGTCTACCTTCAATCATGCATAAAAAAACACATATCCGAGATGGCCTGAGCACTAGCTGCAGCACCAGCACTACTATCAGTACTAGTAAGGCACGTAGATGTCTATTTTCATATTTACAGAATTATGCATAAAGACATGGGCGGAGCACTCGTAGCAGCATCAGAAATGATGTCTACCTTCCAAGATACATTTAAAAAAAAATCCGAACCGGAAAGAGATGGCCTGAGCACTAGCTGCAGCACCAGCAATACTATCAGTACTAGTAAGGCACGTACTGTAGTGGCAGTATTGGTAGTTGTGCTACTACTAGTACTGGTAGCCGTAGTCGTAGTAGTTATTGTAGTTGTAGTAGTAGTAGTAGTAGCAGCAGCAGCAGCAGCAGTCGTCGTCTTGGTTGTGGTGACGGTGGCGGTAGTGGCAGAGGGCGTGGTTGCTGTTGCTGCTGCTACTACGTGTAGTATGTAGTCGAAGACACCGGCACACTGCCAGACTAGACTTGCAAGAACAAACGCAAAACACTGGCAAAATGAAACTATTAAATAGACTGGGAGAGGACCTGCAACCACATTCATCATCGCCACAACCACCCCAGCACCAGCACCACCAGCCATCATCATCACCATCCCAATCATGATGATGACAAAACCATCCTCTAAATGATGCCATCAGAAAACCGGCCGTGGCAGACCAAGCAGCTGGGGCGATCGTCCGAGATTGGAGCTGGAGGCCTATGATGCTCTGCAGGAATTCGAAAAGAAAACCGCAACCATGAGAATGAAGAACAACCAGCTGTGTGATGACGTCAGTGCTGATAACAGTAGCCAAACTGTCTGTGCCCGTCCATGCAGCCAGAATCATGCTAAAGTGCCGATCATTCGCAGTAGGTCAGAAGGACTCACTTAGAGTTTCCTGTGCATATAGCCTCTGTCCTTTTCGGCAAGTGGAGTTCACATGAGTTAACATGAGACCTTCGGTACTCCAACGGCTGCTGGGCTTGCCACATTCGCGCTCCTGAAATCAATCTTTCCAGGGACATTACCTGCAGTCTTTTAACGCTGCGGTTTGCCCAGAAGCCTGTGTTCCCATGATGCAGGAAGCCACACCGGCTCGCAGTCAAGCGTCCGGACCTCTCCTTCCCTCTGCAACTTACTGCAACCTCCCCGCAACTGCCAAGCCCCGCCTCCGGCAGAAGGCTGGAGCGAGCCTGATACACACGCGACGAATCGACCCAATCGAGATGGAATGTTCTCTGCTCCCTCATCCCACAATTCAGCGATATCTGCAGCATCGCATATTTAGGGAGATGCTGTGAACCTATCCAAACCAGAATCCGGTATGGCCAGAAACGCACCATGCGACTGGCCTTGCCTGTGGAGGCGCGACACGGGCGGCCGCAAAGACGAAGAGCGAAGTGACGAGAACAAGCTGCATTGTAGCCTAGCGTGGGGAAGCTACAAGCAATGACAGCGTGGAAGCCAAGATCCTGAACTTTAAAGCAGCACGGCCTGGCAACGCATGCAGGCACCATGCATGACTGCAATTTGAGCAGCGCTCGCGGACTTGAGCCCTCTACCTGAAATATGCAACTAAAACAAAAGAAGCAGAGGAAGAAGGTCGCAACAGCAACGGCAGGCAACAAACACGATCACAGCCTCTGCAACCACTGCCCACCACCACAACAGAAAAAAAATGGAACAAACACACCAAGATCACACCCGAACGACGACGAAATTGTGCTATGATAATGAGACGCTATCCAAAATCAGTCCCTCTGCTTCTCTGCCCGCGAACCAGGCCGCAACCTATTAATCGTGTTTGGCACACCCGAACTGCCAAGTCTTCGCCGGGAAGCTAGGTGGAGGAGAGCAACCAGCTGCCAGCAAAGGAAGCAAGAGTGCGTCTCCGCAGAATCGGCGAAAAGCCGAAACGGCTGCCGGGTTTGCAGGTCAGGGCTGAGCCTGCAGTTCTGGAGACCCTGGTCAAGGCTTTACTGTAAACTTCATGTAAAACTGCCCTCTTGGCCTGCTGCGTAGCTATCATTTTAGGGTGCTGCGCTGGGTTGCCATGCGACGAATAAGTGTAAATCAAGACTTTGGAGCATGAGCGCAAACAGAGGCGACCCTTTTGATCGAAGCCGCATGAGACTGCAGAGGAGCATCAGCGGAGCTGCAGATACGCGCTGGAAGTGCCCTGCAAGTCAGCACCAGGGAAGTCCAGCTTACTACCGATGTCCACGTCCACCGTGACGTGTCTGAGCATCAGAGGTGTCCCAGATAAGCATCGGAGCGTGCCACTAGCGGCCCGCCCGCGACCTGACGGGACGGAGTCGTGGCCGTGGTCGTGGTAGTATGTATGTAGTGCGCAGTGGATAGCGGTGGATAGCAGTGGTGGCAATAGCAGAGTAGCACCAACAGTAATTACATTCTTTAGGCGCATTGGTGTTCGCGTAGCTGCAGGTGGATGCATACATACAACTTGTGACGTGCCGAGCGATGTGATCGTCTGAAAGTCGTACCCATGAACCTCGACGCCATGGATCGTCAGGCCGTCAGATTCCATCACGCGCTCGGAAGCGAAAGGTGCTCGGTTGAACGCCCCTCGCCCTTGCCGAAGCTGGCGCAATGAACCTGCCCGAATTGTGAAGCTGATCAAAAGATTGGCCCCAACACCAAAAAATATATCTTATGAAGGGCCGTCAAAGAGAAAGCACATGCTCTGGGATATCCGTTTAAGGTTCACGACGGCATCCACAAGTCACATCTCAGAGAAACAAACAACTAGTGCGCCTGAAGCCCACATACCTATAATAGCCCCGAAAGATTTCTTGTAAAGACTGCGAGTTCGTTTATCTTGCGCTCTTTGCGAAATAAGGGAGGTCTTGGAAAATCCCGATTGCCCCTCTCGCCACCCACATGTCCTGCGTCTTGATGGTCCCACAGCCCTTTCAAACTCCTTAAGCCCTGTCATCCATGAAACCCCTTCCAACCCGTCCAGCCCTGAAGTGCGAACTCGCCCTGGACCAAATCCTCGCCCTAAACTATTATACCCAAAGAGCTCCTAAGGCCCTAAGCTCCCAAATCGTAAGCCCTCAAACCTGAACTCCTGCGGCCCAAGCTTTTCGACCCTCCTAAAAACCCGAAGCTCCCGAAGCCTTAAGCTCCAAGCTCCTAAATCCCTAAGCCCTCTTTTTTCTCCGAGGCCGCGTGCGGGTTAGACTGGGCGGCGCAGGAACCTCCAGGAGCCCACGGCGAAGGTGGGAAGAGGAGATTTCATTGAAACAACATGAAACTGATGATGATAGGATGATGCTGATCATCGAAACACACACAGAGAGAGAGAGAGAGAGAGAGAGAGAGAGAGAGAGAGATATATATATATATATATATATACATATAGATAGATGGATAGATAGATAGATAGATACATAGATAGATAGTCAGAGTAAAATGTTCAGAGTAGCAAACATGCAGCTACATCTGGCTGCGCTTAATGTACTGACAGGTCTGCATTTTGCCCTCATACTGACCCAGACACCTCACTCACGATCAACCCAACCCATGAGTTCGAACGAAGCCGTCCCGCGCTACGAGAATGCCCGGGGCCAGGCGCAACACTTTGAGGCTGACAGGCCAGAAAAACAAAAACGTGGCGTTGGTGGCGCCAGAAAGTGCTATCCGGAGCCCTTTAAGAACCCGAGCGCCAGTTTAGCCGATCTTGGAACCTTGTTCCGACATATCAAAAACCACGGCCCAGGAAGAATCCCAAGAAGAACCCAACGAAAGTCCTCAATCTCCGAGGCACGAGCCCCTAAAAAAACCCAAGCTGTAGGGACTACGTTGCCCTCGAATTCTGCAGAACTTGGCTTCCGCACGTTTCGGCCGCTTCCCGGGTCGTCCAGGAATCTCGGATGCCAAGAAGGCTATGAATCTTGCAAGCCAAAGCAGCTCGCACACAGTGATATCGTGATATCCCTATCTGCCCATCCCGAAGCAGGCTCCCTGGAAAACCTCATGCTCCTCGAAAGAAGGATGAATATTCGTGCCAAGCCGCTCGAACTTCTATGGCGAGACCTTGGAACGGGAGACCCAACAGGTGCCATCGCGCGAAGTAGAGGAGGGCGACTGGGGCCCTCACCGTCCTCCGACAAGCGGGTGGCGAAGGACTGCTGCCTCCACTGTGAGCTGATCCCCTCGCCGGTGCGCAGGTCGAAGCAAACCTGGTAGGAATCCACAGACCGATGGGGTCGCGGACCGGTTCTGCTCACATTTATATACAGAGTAGATACTGGTTTTGTTCGTTGAAATTAAAGAATGGTCCATATATACGCCTAATAATAGTATGGTGATGGTTACTGTACCAATACGACCTTCTGCATTCTGGACTCGTGGGATCAGGGCTGCTTGCATGGGGTGGGGAAGGCCGGGCAGGCTTCGGCACTGCAGAGCCGTTCTCTGTTTGCCGGTTTGGAAGTTTTTTTTCTGACGCAGAAGCTCAAGAAAAGAGACGAGAGGACCGATCCAAGCCCTAGCTCAGCACCCCGCTTCAACATGGCATTCATCCTCTCCGGACCGACCCACTTCCTAACCCTGTGCTTCGGCTAGAAAGTTTACCGGGCGGTTGCCATCACATTTCCCCAGGGCAGAGAGCCTATGACCCATGAGTTCAGACTGCAGTGCTGGTTCATACCTTAATGCAGGATCGAAGCCCCATGACCCGGACAGCGAACAGCTGGTGCGTGCTGGCACCCCTTTGCCAGGTCCTCTGCGAGTTTATCGATTGTCGATTTACTAGCCAATTGTAACTCTTTGGTGGTGGCTTGACGTTGTTACAAATGCCTTCAATGAGAATTCGAGAGCAAGCAAAAAAGATCTGGCACCGTATATTCTCCCTCACACACGCGAAGGGCTGCGAGAATATAAACCAAGCCTCCGAACACCTCCTGCCTCTGTAGGCCCTTCCCGTTTTCAAGGTCACAACAGGAATCCTCATGCCCATTGGCCATGGCCATACCGATGGCCCTCAAACACAGGGATTCACGAAGCTGGGGACCACCTCACAACGCTCACAGCTCGGCTACAAAGGCTGGTCCTCCATGTCCTGTACCTCACCCGAGGCAAGGGAGGCACCCATGTGACTGCAGCGGTTCCTGGGATCGAGCACCCCAGCTTTGGAGAAAGAGAGTCGAGTGTTTTTTGTTGGAATTTCTAAGGGTGTTCGGCATTTTGGGACTGTAACACGCTGGGTTCTGTGCTCTTCATAGGGAATAGCAGATTACACGAACGGTCACTGGCAGCAGGGTTCAGGTCTGAGGCTTCAACTCTGGCTTGAGCGCTTCACACTCGGATTAGCCAGATGTCGCAGTCGGAATTGTTCCCCCTGCTTGACACTTGTGTCTTGGAGCGCTTCGCCCGGGCTGGCCACAGATGTCCCTAGCCCCCAAACCCTGAACACTCAAGGCCCCAGCAGCCAGAGTGACAATCGCGAAGTCTGGAGTTTCGAATCTTCAGAGGAAAACACCTCCCCAACTGCAGATCCGAGGCTCTGCAATGCAAAGAATTCCCCTTTGGAGCGGAACAGCGCGATCTCAATCTCATGTCCATCTGGATGCCTCGGGCAGACTTCCGTGAGAACCTAAACACAAAGCAAAACTGTTGCATGATGATCTACCAGACGATTAAACCACCTACTTGTAAGAAGAACCCTACCCTACAGACTGTCGACCTCAATCCAGGGACCTTCCGTCAGGCCTGTCAACTCTGCCGTAAGAAGAACTCAGGTAGCATGATGCATGACGATGGGGCCGTTCGTTCCTTGATGGCTTTTGGGTTCAGGAGTTCTTCCCGAGTGCATCTAAGATGCAGTGGGCTGACGGCGCAGCCTTTCCCCTCTTGCAGCTCATCGGCTGCACAAACACGGAGCCAGGAAAACTCGGCTTCGCTTTCCTCGGGCCCTTCACTGTGGGAATCGTCTGCTCCACTCTCAGACGAACCCCTCATCTGAAACTTAAGGTGCTCGGGTATAAGCTCTTCGTAGTCTTCGTCATGTGTGTAGCTCAGGCAGATGGTATCCGCAGGACCGTTGTTCCAGCGTGCCACATCGTACTTCTGCTTGTACTCTGCAGTCCGGCGGAAAGCGAGGCTCTTTGTCCAGATTATCCTGAGCTGCGTCGAAACCGGACATGCAACTTCGAACCGCCGCCGAAAACACAATGTGGCAATGGATCTAATCATCTAATCCAAACTTTTGCCGGCATATACAAACGTCGAGTGGAACCTTATCAATTAACACAGAACTCCTTGAAAAGGAAACTACGATGTTGAAAGTAGAAATTCTTCACGCCAAACAAGCTGCAGAGATGCACGCTCACCACTTTCAATGTCCAGGGCCCCATGTCGGTGCTTTCCGCAGTGCATAACACACTGGCCCTTGACCTCGTCTGTGGTTATTGTTCCATGAGCGAAGCAACAAGTTTCTTGTGCACCTGCGTGATCATGTGCCTAAACAGCCCAATGAAGACCACAGTAGCAGCTCAGTAGCACCATGCCGATGCTAAGTGAAACACATCCAAGTAACATGCTGGTAGGTGAACCTGTGCTTCCGGTGGTCATCGTCGTAAAACAGCCCACAGAACCTAAGACGACCAGCTGCATTCTCACATGGTCTCCTGGCTAGCTGCACCCGGCAACATAAACCCGTCGGGACTGCTGGAAAGCGAGATTGCCTGAAACGGCAGCACATATTTTCGAAAGCTGCGAGCGTTGCTCGCTCCGTCCAAGCTGTCCCAGCTTCTGTATTTAATATCCCCCAGAGGTAGAAGCTAAGAATTTCCGGCAAGCCTGGCCCTCTTTGCTGCCAAGGATCGCCAGCTCACTGCCCGTGATGTTTTCAGCAGAGAGCCCAAAGTTGAAGGTCACGTCGCATTCGTCGATGTGCATGTCCAAGTGCTTGTCATTGTTCGGCCTCAGGTCGATTTGACAGCTCCTATCCAGAAGGGGTGCTGCATCAACAAGCTGCAGTGACGTCGGGGTCCTGCCGGATTGTTCTTGGGCCAACCTGGTGCAACAAATCCCTCCTCCCCTCGGTAGGCACCAGAGTCACCAGAGTCCCTCAGCGCTTCGAGATTTCTCTCGAGTTTCCGAACTCAGGATCTGACGAATCCTGAAATACACAACAAAAGGCTCTAGGACTCTGGGAAGGTCAAGAGTTCAGAGCCTCTCGAAAGAAGAAGACTGATTGACTGCGTGGAACGTTACATGTCAACAGGGGCGAGGGCTAAAGAAACTAAGCAACACAAAAGAGCGCACTTCTAGGAAGGTTTGGGCCTGCTTGCCAACAACCATATTTCTTGCAAGCGTTTGAACGACGGGTTCGCACCAATGCTCGCGTAAGCCATGTCAGCCAAATTGTCAGAGACCCATTCCTAAGTCTGAAGCAGCTAATGAGTAAAGATGCTTTCACACATCTGCCCGACCTGCTTTTTGTCTCTTACTCTGATAATTGCCTCTGACAGCCTGCGGAAGTCCAATCGAGCGACGCATACTGTACCACAAACGTGTGGTGCTCGTCCAGGACAGAACCTCCCCAGTTCTCCTTGGTGGTCAAGTCGTCTTGTTTGGAGGGCTTCGAGCTCTGAACTACCAGTCAGCCTCAAGCATCCAGCAGCTGTGCCGCGAGTTGCATTGCGCAAACCACAAGTACAAGGTCAGGGAGTGGAGAAAACCAGCATCGCCATTCGACAGTTACTCAGCAACACATCCCAAACCTTGTCCCACAGTTCCTGCACTTTGAACTCTACAAGCAAGTGGAAGCGCTTCGGGCACTACAAGCAAAGCTTCGATCTCATTTCCAAGTCTCGGTGCAGAGCTTCTCGCCCTTCAGCTCGTCGAGCCTGTCCTCCTCTGCATCGCGAACCCGAACCCTGCTGAAGGAGCTGGAGTCTGGGTATGTCTGGGTCTTTGATTCGGAGCACCAGATGCAAGGAAGGATTTCAGCTTCGTACCCGAAACCCTGAACCCTACACAGTTTAGAAGAGCTTAGAAGGCATCGCGTTCTCTGCGAGACCCCACATGGAGAATGAAGAGGCCTCGGAGCCGAAGATGCGAGCCCCGAATGGCAGCAGCACGTGCTCAAGGATGCTGCCTTAGCTGACATTATGGCCACGAGGTCACTAGGCATTCATGATCCTCTTCAAGATGGCCCGTTCATGCACCCATGTGTGTATACCTTTACATACATCGACATACATACACGGCAGACATACAGACATACATACATACATACATACATACGTATGTACGCACGAAGCATGCACCCACCTACATACGTAGGCGCGTGCGTACATGCAGGCATGCAGGCATGCATACACACATAGACACACAGACACATAAAACAAACAACTAACGAAACTGCACAGTTCAGTCGTGCACGAATAACGCGGCTGCAGACAAACCCAAAATCCTCTTTTCAAACGCCACGCACTGCTTGCTACTCGTTTTCCAACTTGTGTAAATGGTATGACTTCTCATGGGCCCGGGCCGGATGCTCCTCAATTTGGCAAATACCGGGTGAACGCCGAAGAAACTGAAAACTCATAAACGACAGCGATTAGCCGAAAAGAGCAGCGACGTGGCAGTCTTCGAGCCTGTATTTTGAAATGGCTTGCTGGCAAAAAGCGAACTTCAGCTAACCGCTACTCCGCTTTCAACGAAAGACAGAAAGACCGGCGAGAATCGGGATCATGGCGTGCCTGATTACAGACTTTCCAAGCTTGCAAGTTTCGAAAGCTCCACTGAACTGCCACAGGTACTGAACACGGGCTTGAGGCCGATGTCGTTTAAGACCAGGCCATAGTTATTCCTCAGCGTGGCGATGCGACTATGCAGCTGTTCCGACAGGATCCTGAGGGTTCCATGTTTCCATTGCACAGACGCGCAAGGAAAAGAAAGAGCCAAATGCCTCTCAGAATGTCAAAGACTGGGCATCTTGACCCGGAACCACCAAAGCAAACAGGGTGCATGGTGTTGGGCGGCCGGCCTGGCATTCCCAGGTCCTGGGAAGTTTGATTTGTAACATACTGAATCGGCACCGCTGTTGTGGGACAAAGCAACTCCGGTCACCAGCAAGGACACGGACCACCAAGCCCGGTTCGGCCAACAAACCGAGCTGCCTGCAACTGAAAGGCCTAGCCGCCTAGCCGTAAGCTTAACTTACACCCCTAGGCCCAAATCCTTACATCAAAGGCCCTAAACCATCGGACCAAAGCTGGTTGAAGCCCTTAGCCAGCAGTCTCCTGGTAATGATGCACCTCTTCGAGGACCTCGGTTCCACAGCAACCAGGGCTCGCTCCAGGCTTCATTCAGCACCGGGGATGTGGCATCGCGACACGCTTGTGTGCAGCGCAGCCCCAAGCCATGCTTTTGCATCGGCAATGAGCTCTTCGTTAGGCCCAAGAAAGGCTGAAGGCATGAAACACTGCAACACCAGGAGATCCAAAATCCCAAAAGCCCGACCCGAAACTATGCCTAGTCCTCGCACCTGGGCACTCTGAGCCTTGAGACTCGAATTTCTTTGACCCAAAGCCTCCAGGCCGAGCAACCAGATCGCAAAACTCGTGCGTGAAGAAAGGGAAGCTCACCACACCCGGGGCGCGGACCTGCTTTAGGGCTTTTTTTCTCGTAAATTCAAGGCTTAGGGTTTGGACTCTGCAAACTCGGACATGCAGGCGAGGTGCTTCGGTTCGATTGGGTTTCTTGGGTTTAAGATCTAATTACCCTCTCACAACTTGGACTTGCCAGATGAGTCGAGGTTTACTGTTGAGGGCTTAGGTATGCGAAGGCATCCACTTCCTGACCAAGCTTGCCCCGGACAGTCGAAGCCAAACCCACTTCACGGCATCTTCTGAGTTTCCGTGCAACCTTAAGTCTAGAAACCTTCTACTAGCCTCTCATAAGGGTGCTATAAGGGCCGCTATAAAAGGGTGTGGGTGTATGATTGGGCTCTACCCTGCCATCTATATGGGGGGTTCTGAAAATAGGTGACCCTAATATAGCTAAGGACCCCAAAATAAGGTACCCTAATTTTCGGAAAGTCCCATATTCTCGCGACCCCGGTGGGCTGGCCTGGAGACCCGGCAGCGCGCTGAGGTCCTTGGAAGTTCTCAGCTCCACTGCTTCGAGGCAGCTCGGCTAGTATGGGGGCCCTTCAAGATTAGACTAGGACTCCTTTAAGCCTGAAGGGTTCCATCGCGGTTTCTACAAGAGATTAAGAGTCTAGTGGCTATAAGGGCCTTAACATGTTAGAATTGGGCTTGAGGGGTAGAGCAGAAACTAAAATTATGGAGGGACCCACAAGGCGATACGACCAGCAATCATTCCGACTCCTGTGTTGCACCGTCCCAAGAACGTTCCGAAGGGGATGTGCTTTGGGGTTCCTCGGGACGACATGCTCTCCACTCTACCCTTTTTGACTTGCAGGAGGAGACGAGCATTCTGCGAAACAGTCTGCAAAAAAATCAGAAGAAGAGAAAGCCTGAAACCCTGAGGCCCTTTTGCCCAAAACCCCAAACTGATCTCCGAAACCCGAAACCCTATGCCCTGCACGCTAAGGAAGGCAAGGCTCCACCTGGCCAAGTCCAGCTCGGGGCTCCCCAGCCTCGTGCCACCTCCGCGACTCTCTCGGTCTCTTTGCTCTGAAGGCCCCAAAATATCCTAAAGTCCTAAGAAGATCTCAACACCCTAGAGCTTATATCCCAAAAAACTCGGTAGAAACACCCTGAAACTTCCAGAAACCCATGAAACCTATGTGCCAAAACCCTCACCCTTCCTCTCTCACTCACCACAACGATGTTGAGACCCACAAACGCTGCAGACCTGAGATCCAGGGAGGGGCAGGACCTTACAGACTGTAACCCGGTAACCCTAAATGCCCAAGCCCGCCCAACAACAGCTCAGCTGGCCTGGATAGGCAGGACAGCACGCAGGGATCGATCCAGCGTCGCCAGAGCTGAGGATCCTTGGCTTCTTGGGACAGGGGTCTGCTTTCGAGTCCTTTCGAGTCTTCTTTGATGGTTTGATCCGATGTCTGGTAACGAAGCCTTCGGCGCGCCCGAGCGATCATGCAGTCGCTGGCGTGAACTTCGAAAGCCAATGACCCCCTGAAACGACCTTGCTTCCTGCCTGGGCTCGAACAGCTCCTTGTGGAGGGACTTCTGCGGGTGGTACCTGGATTCCACATGCGAGCTTTGGTCGCCTTGAATCTTGATTGCAGCACGCCATGGCTTTGGCTTGGGTTTGGGCGAATGAAGACCGGATAGCCAGGCGACAAGCCGGCATATAAATATAGTGTTGGCTCCACTCAACCCCTTCGACACTCACCGGAGTCACTTCACGCAGTCGTTGTAGCTTGTAGAGAAGGCCCCCAAACGCCGTGGGACACTCACACATTCACTTAAAGAGCATCACTCCTACAGGAAAGTAGGTCAGCCCCAATCAACTACACCGGCATAAGCGAAGCCAGGGCTCGGAATGCGGCGCGGGCCACCGCCACTGAGGGTGATCAGAAAGTTGCGGAAGTCATCGTCGCCGAGCTCTCCTGATGCGAAAGCTGCACTCACGAATGGGTTCCGGTAGTCCGTTAGCTTCCCAGCCGCGGGCTAAACCCTGCGAGGCTGGTCTTGGAAGCCTGTCAGCAGCTCCCGGCTCCCCAACAAAAGCAACACCCCTGCCTCGCAGCTCCGCGAAAAACTGGTCAAAGTCCGCCTTCTTGTCCTGCGGATCTCTTCTATGCTTGGGACACTTGGGACAGAGCACTTAAACCAGAATCCCTGACACGGCGTGACTTGATTCAAGCGTCGGCCTCGCATATCAGATGTGTCGCTTAAGCGACTTCTGAAGACAACAGCTTGCGAAACCCGGGTAAGGACATCCCACATGCTAACGCAGTTGCAGCTGCAGTGTCGTGTCTCCTTGGGCGTCTTTGTCACGGGGACGTCCGCATCTTTCTCAGTCTCTGCCATGGCACAACACGCCGGCAGGAAACTGCACAACTATGCAGAACTGGTCTGCAAGCCTACAAGCGATGCTTCTACAAGCATAACCAGTGCCTCGTTTGCCGGGCCGAACATTAGGAAAATGCTGCGGCTCGTGGACGCTTCTTCGCTTTAGTAATCGGCTCGGATCTTGCAAAGTGTACACCCTGCAAGGCATCAGGCTTTGGAGCATCGATGGGTCTTTAACCAACTTTAATCAAAATCAAGCGAACAACATAGTGTGGAACATCTGGAACTTTGAACCTCGGTGCATCGGCCGGCAGCAGCTGTGCTCAACAAAGATCTGAACGCATTGCAGGAATCGACACTGCAGAATCATCTCACAGCATCTGGCAGCAGATGTGCCTGCAGAGCCACGCAGAGAAGCGCCGCAGGCAAGCACAAAGGCCAAGCAAGCAGGACCTCGGCGTTCGGCTGACCAGTTCGTAGTGACTCAGCCGGGCTTTGCCCATAGCACACGACACAAGACTGTGGATCGGAAAACTCGGCATGGATGTTGGCAGCTGTCCTGGAACTCTGCCAATAGAGGGTCACCCTCCCCCTGAATTTCTCGGATTCTTTCCTCTGGGGCTGTTGCCCCGGCAGCACTGGTGGAGGCTCAGGACGAAGATGCCGCAGCTCCTGAAACGTGGCTTGCATTCCCGAAGCTTGGGCTGATAGGGGGGCTTCTACTACTCCCAACCCCACCGTGCCATGTGCTGCTTTAGACGGTCTTTTGGCACCTGCGGCTCTAGGCCTGCATCAGCCAGACATCAATGACAGGAGAACCTTCCTTCGGAAAGCCTTGCCTGCTACCCTTGGCTCGTACTTTTTGGCCAGAAAGGTTAAATCGCACTTGCGAAGCCAGGACATGCTGTCCGACAGTTCAACGCAGTGCTGTCGCCATGAACGAGACACGACTCCTCCGTCACTCCCTGCCCACGCATCTATGGATGCTCGCTGAAGTCAACGCTTCTTCCCTGAGCCTGCGCTGCCGGTGGGGTCGTATCTTTGTGCTGCCACCTACCCTCGTCGCCTGAAGCTTTGTCCTGACCCTCTGACGGCTCGGATGGCCCGCTTGCGGGGTCCAGGTTGTCCACTTGCCCAATCACGCACAAAATAGTTTGGCGTCTATGCTGCTGAGCTCACGAAGCGGGCTTTTGGTCAGCAATCGATGCGATTCAACATCCAGTGTCGCAAGTCCAAACATACAGAACAACTGTTGAAAAAAGAGCATGGACGCCGCACGCCTTTGAAACGTTCGATGAACTGGCACTTATACCCAGGCAATGGCCTTCACTGAAGTATGGCAGTCAGTCGAGGCTGTTGTTCGGGTGGGATCCAGCCAGTATCAAAAACTTCGCCGAAAGGCCCTCAGCCCTAAATTGCCCCTGTGCGGTCACACTCACTGAGACAAAGCCATCCAATCTGTGATCAAGATATCCATTCCGAAACACATGCAGCTGCTGACACAACACAATGGCCGCTGTGGTGCTCTTGCATGGGATTCTCCGTCCTCGACCTCCATGCCTTCATACCTTTTCTGCCAACGCACCCTCTTCGTGACCCGAGCATCCCTTAGAATCACGCTTCTGGTAACACTTTTAGCTTTAGCACTTTAGCAACCTTTCTGATAACCCTGATAGTAACCCTGATCATCAGCTTGGACTCTTTTACGAAGCGCCGAATCCTCCCTAAACCTAAACCAGAAGACGCTTAACCCCAAACCCTCCCCCCCCTTCGCTCCACAGAGCAGAGCTCCGGAAAGTTCGCAAAGCGCAACCTGAGACTTCCTGCCCAGCAAGTGGGGTGCTGCGGTGTGGGACCAGCCCGGCAAGGGCTTATACGGTTTGGGATCAAGGGTCTGGTTGCTTTTCTTCGATTTTGGCAGGCTGTTTTTCCACCTGCTATGTGCGGGCATAAACTCCCATGCCTGGGCAAGGGGGACTTGCCGAGTGTGACAGCCAGAATGTCCGGACAACAACCGCATAAACGGATTCAGGGCTTAGGGCTTCTGAAGCGGAGTCTGGGGGGCAGGGCACGGAAGCTTAGGATGGGCCTTCATGCAGGCAGCGAGTTTCGGGGGCCTGGGGGCAAAGCATGTCTGTTCCCTGGAAGAAACCGAAGAGAAAGTCTGGGCTAAAGGTGCCTCGCTCTGAGTATGGAGGTCGAGCCTTTGCTCCGATGTGCCGAACCTTACCTTCATGTCATACCAATGCAAAGCCGCATTGCCAAGTCACGCATGACACCATAAGAATATGGAACGATACGATCCATATAGATAGCACGATAGATAGCGAGGTAGATAGATAAATAGATAGATAGACAGATCGATCGATCGATAGATCGATAGGTAGATAGATAAATAGATAGATCGATCGATAGATCGACAGATAGATCGATCGATGGATCGATCGATAGATAGATAGATAGAGAGATCGAGAGATACATAGATAGAGAGCGAGAGAGAGATAGAGAGATAGAGATATAGACAGATAGAGAGATAGATAGATCTTCTTGCGAAGTTTGAGTCCAAATCTTTCCGCACGAAACGCAACAACTCAGCGAATGTGATCATACAGTTTGCTTCAAACAGTGCATGTATCAACATACGACATAGGTTTAAGATGCCTGGTTTAAGACTTTGAGAGAAGCAGAGGCCTGGAAGCACTCCCTGCTCCACAACCTGACAAGGAGGATTGTGTGTAGGCTTACGAGTTCAGCGTTTTTGTGTAGAGTCTTAAGCTGAAGGTTTAGGGCCCTAAAGCGCCCCATCGCAGATACTAAAACTCATCACCGGGGCTTTGTTCGCATGGTGCCACAGACATGGGGACAGTTCTGCCAACTCCCCAAAAATATGCTTTTGCACCCCTTAACTGGGGGTGCCCTAATAAGTTCAAGCAAGTTTTAGGGGCATGTTGCGCTTTGGGGACTATAAGGGGGTACTATTGGAAATTATTCCGACCCCCAACATAAAAGTTCTCAGGAGTTGGTCAGCGCCAAAACACTGCAGAGAGCACAAAGGGATCAGCAAGAATCATCTCGAAACTGGATACGCCCGGCTCTGACCCAGCCCTTTCCTTGTGCGTTTGCGACTACGACCGCAGCGACTTCAGCCTATCCTGCCATATTTTTCAACTCTCAGTATCACGACCTACATCCACACTCGAAAAGAACTGCGAGGAACGCCAACGAAGCGAAAGGCGCCTCCCCCTGCTCGCCCGGCTGGAGCTCTGCACCGTCCCGGCCCATGCGCGGGGGACCTGCATAGTAGAAGACGTCGCCCACCTCAGGACTGGCGAACATGCACTTTTCGCGTATCGGGCCGTTCGATGTTCGGGGCGTTCCTGTTGTGTCTGGTCAAGTTGATTGCTTCATGAAAGTTGGGTGCGACTTGTGACAAGGAGGCCCCTGCAACAGGGCGTGTCGCTGCGCATGGAAATAAACCTACACGCATGTCGACAGGTTGGCAGGGAAATACACAAGCGGACAACTTCCAACAGACACAACAGACATCAGGAAAAGACATCGATAGACACCGATCCCAATGAAGAGTTTGACACAAACAACATGCTTTTGTTGGCACTTTTAGAAGCAGTTCACTTACTACACCTATTAACCTGCAAACTGCAAACCTACCTGCATAGCCCACCTACCTACCTACCTACCTACCTACCTACCTACCTACCTACCGACCCACCGACCGACCGACCGACCGACCGACCGGCCTGCCTACCTACCTACCTACCTACCTACCTACCTACCTACCTACTATGTACATACATACATGCAGGCATACATACATACATACATATACATATATACATATATATATATACATATATATATATATATATCTCTGTGTGTATGTATACACACGCATGCATACATGTGTGAAGTACAGCCCTCCCCACTCCTCACCTTCCCCGAGACAGGTATTGGCGGAGGCGTGCGCGAGAGGTGCGCAGCATGGATGTCCGCTTTGACTCCTCTTGGCCCGGCCTGGCTAAGAAAACCGGCTTCGGGTTCAGGGTTTCTCGGTTTTTCGCTCGATGCCTTCCGCTGCCGGAGGCTTCGACATGCACAAATTCAGGGTTTCGGCGCTCACACTCGGACAAGTCAGGGGAGGTGTTGGTGCTGAGACCAAGGTGTCCAGTGGGAGCTCTTGTGCAATCTGCGAGCCTAGGGATGCCCTAACTTCAGCACATGGAACCCGTGAGGCTGGGATACTCACCCCCAGTCACCCCCAAGCCCAGTGCTCTACAGGTCACGGCCCTAGCCGCTAGGCCCGGCGTGCCTCTTCGACGAAAACTTTGTGGTAGTTCTCGGCGAAGGCTGGGGGCCAGGGCATCAGAAGCTTACGGATGAAGGCTGCAGCCATCACGGCAGACATGCGCACGCTGCTCGCGACTTTTAGAGAAGGAGATGTGACACCTCTGAGCTTACTGTTGTGACTCGGGCTTGCCGCTGAAATTGCCACCCAACTGAACTCACCAGCCGAACTCCCGAAGAAAATCCGCCAATGCCTCGTTCTGCCATCACCCTACATCTCATGCCGCGCTCCACCAGCGCGTGCCCGTCGGAGCGGACGGTGATGCTATGCCCCGAGTAGTAGAGCCTTGGTGGTTAGATGCCCAACTTAGGCTTGAGGCACATGGCTGGATTTGGAAGGAACTTTCGCAGTTTCACGTGGCATCTTTCCATAGCATGCCAGGAACAAACCCGAGCTGCCCCTCAAGAATTCCGTCAAAATTGAGAGAGCCCTGCTGAACACCTCGCCGATCAAGTTTCCAGGGCCGCCGCAGATCTCCTGCGCGGATTCCTTGGCGCCTCACCCAGGTAACTTCCTGGGAGTTGGGCTGCTGCTGAGTTCTTTGATATAGGCGCCTTCATAATTAGCATAGGGTTTTGGGCCTAGGGAAACTATATTTGATAATTACTCTGGCTTCTATATGCGTGTCCGGGTGTTGAAAAGGCATTGCGGACGAAAGCCCAGGATTCTGAAGGCGAGGACTCTGGCCAAGGAAAAAAGTAGTTCCCGTGTGGGCCCCAGCTGAAAGGCCACGGTTCCGAAATATCCGCTTCCGTCACTAATGGACTAAAAGCACAGCCACAGTCACCATCACAGCAAACACCAACACAAACACAATAAGGAGAACAAGTATTGGTATTGTTACGGCAATACTATAGGCTTTGTTTCTATGGGTGTGAGTTTTACTCTTCTTGTCCTGCTGCTCCTTCTTATTCTTGCCAGCACCACCCATGAGAGCGCCAAGCACCCTCGGTGAAGGCATCAGGGCAGCCGAGAGACCACAGCAGAGCCAGCGACTCCGGCGAGGGGTCGAGACTGCGGCTCCTCTTGCACCGAAGGGCGAAGGCTGATGACCACAGCCGCAAGGACCCTGAAAACACGAATATGAAGTTTGCAAGAATGCTACCAACAATCATGCTTATGATAAACTTATTGGACGCATGAGCATCAAGCACAAAGCAGCAAAACTCATAGTGGCTGACCGGAAACATGCAACCAAGGAGTTAAAGAACCCCACCGGGAAACTCTGGGCGACTGGTCCTGCCAGGACTCTGCACCATGGCAGAGCGCATCTGCCGAGGTCACGCTGCAGCCCAGGGTAGCCGTCAGATGCTCCTGCAGTTGTTCTTCAGGTCTCATGCGAGAAACAGATGGCAAAACTACTGTGCTACTACTTCTACTTTTACTACTACTACTACTACTACTACTACCACGACGACTACTACTACCACTACGACGACGACGATGACGGCGAAGACTACATTTCCAGTCGCAATCAGGAGTTCCGCATTTTTAACCTCCGACGAAG